>BHFT01072110.1:0-45791 GCA_004320025.1 Laticauda laticaudata
CTTAATTTGATTTTATGCTGATAAAACATGCTGGGCCTTCCTATTGGTGGAGGCCGTATTGTTGGAGAAATACGGTAGTTAATATTTCATTACAATAAAATCCCTCACTCTGTTACAATTTTATTACAAAATAATGAATTGTATTTGGCAACAGTGTGGTGCTCGAACAAGTAAGTACCTGTTACTTGTTCCCGGAAAGTACATATAATAACAATATTTCCCAGAAATGTTCCCAGAAAGTACATATAATAACAATATTTCTTTTTTTGGAGCCAATATAGGAGGGATTATAAAAAAGCATGAATAGATTGCAGATGGTTCTCAGGTCTTATTTTTTGTTTTGCAAGTGTAACTTCTAATACAAAGCGACCTAGATTTTCTGCTAGGAATGTTTACTTGAAAACCAACTACTGATGGGTTGAAAAGGTCAGTAAGAACTCTTATGCTCTGTGAAGCCTTGCTCCTTCAGCTAAATTTGCCCTTTACTTCTTCTTTCTCATCATTTAAAACAAAAACTGAAAATTATATAGCTGACAAAATTAACTACATTAGTTTTAAGTTCTCAGCACAAAAAAACCCATTTGCATACAGTACTTTAACAGTTATCTAATTTTTTTAGAATGTAAAATTTGCTTACAAGGTAAATTAGGTTACATTATGTATAACTTCTTAAGTATAACCCAGTAGGAAAAAAAACTGGGTTCCAAGAATATTCAATTCTTGCAAAAATTTGAGCCTGACTCCTTTCTAACATTATAATACTTCTTGCAATGCATTTGTTGTAGAACTGCAACCTATTCCCTGGGCTATTAGATTTTGCTCTATTCTGTACCTACATTGATTTCTTCATCTGTCTTTCTCATCAGATGAGCTGTTTACCAGTGGTGATGATTTCTAATGTCAGCCAATTGCCTAATGCTTGGGCTTCCATCATCTGGTACAACTTGTCCACAAGTGAACTCCAGGTACATTTTGCATAGCCAATTGTCTTTTTCACAAGCTGAGTATAAAAGCAAGTAAGCCTCCTTAGTCCTCTTTCCTGTGATGTACACGACTTACAACACTTTATTTAGTGACTGTTCAAAGTTACAATGGCACTGAAAAAAAGTAACGTATGACCATTTTTCACACTTATGACCTTTGTAGCATCCCCATGCTCATGTGATCAAAATCCAGATGCGTGGCACCTGATTAATACAACCATTACTGTGTCTCAAGGTCATGTGATCACCTTTTGCAACCTTTTGACAAGCAAAATCAATGGGGAAGCCAGATTCACTTAACAAGTGTGTTACTAATTTATCAACTGTGGTGATTCAGTTCAGTTGATTCAACTGTGGAAAGAAAGGTCAGAAAAGGGGGCAAAACTCACTTAACAGATCTCTTTCTTAACAACAGAAAATTTGGGTTCAATTGTGGTCATAATTCGAGAACTACCTGTAGTTCATTGATCAGCAGAAAAGATTAATAGATATGTATGTTCCATTACTAGTTTTTTCCTGAGATTTCCCTCGGTCAAAGTCTTTTTTGCAAATGAAAATAACTATTGCATTTACAAAATCTGTATGCATGTTTATGCTCATTTTTAAAATAGGTGTGTTTTAATGGATAGTTTCCTTCATATCTTTTTATGTTCTTGTTCATTTATCCTCATGTTACTGCATGCTTTTTCCCTAATATCGGTATTTTTCTAGGCTATTTTTCAACCCTTTGGAGAAGTGCAAATGTTCTAATGGACTTTTGATTTTTCTTGTTGGTAAAATGAAAATATTAATTTAAAGGTCTTTATAAAAGTGCATGTTCTTTTTTAGGGCTGCACAATAGCAAGTAAAGCAATTGGCTTACTATTGTATACTGTATAGCTGAAATTAGTAAAGCAAAATAAAAATTAATACACCCAGTACAAAAAGAATTATGGACTTAAAAGCATCATGGAGCTACAGCCAGCCATTTGCAAACCCCTCACATAAACTGTTTCAACTCCTTCCCTCAAAACGACGCTATAGAGCACTGCACACCAGAACAACTTGACACAAGAACAATTTTTTCCAAAAGCCATCACTCTGCTAAACAAATAATTCCCTCAACACTNGTACGATTTATATTGGCTGTTTCCTGGTATGATTTGATTGTTGATTGTACTCTATGACTATCATTAAGTGTTGTACTTATGATTCTTGATTCTTAATGAATGTACCTTTTCTTTATGTATACTGAGAGTATTTACACCAAGACAAATTCTTTGTGTATCCAATCAAGTATTCTATTGGCCAATAAAGTATTCTATTCTATTCCATTCCATTCCATTCTATTCTATTCTAGTATACAGACAAAAAAGTTTAGCATTTTACAGGAAAACTGAATTAAAATGGCATGTTTTGCCTCTAAAAAGACTCATTTATTTATTTCTGAAGTGCAAAACATCACCATATTCTTTGGGACCTATGAATATCCTTATTTTAATGATGCTACTATATATATATGTCCGTCAGTCTCTAAAAATAAACTACTTAGGGCTTTTGACTTTATTTAAAAGCCTTGAATTTTCACAATATTCAAATATAATTATTATTCTTTCCATTTCTACCCCTATCTTTGGGCCCTCAGAGTCACTAGCAGTTTATAGTAATACATGAAAACTGGAAGTGGAGCTAATCAAATTAATTTTCATTTGGCTGCAGAACTTGGCTTTCTTTAATAATCCAATCCCTGTCACTTTGAGTCAACTCTTAGAGGTCCTGAGCTGGCAGTTTTCATCATATGTTGGTCGTGGACTGAATTCAGATCAACTTGGCATGCTGGCAGAAAAGCTAACAGGTAAGAACCGAGAATCTGCTTTGCCATATCAAACTAAAGAAGTATGTATACAATTTCTTATCCATTGTTTGACATTGACATGAGAGTTTCAGTTAGGTAGTAGAAAAGAATCTTTGCTTTGAAGTTCCAGTTAAGAAAACAGGTTTGTCTTTTTAAACTATCATGCCTTCATTTGAAAACAAGTGATTTTTTGGAAGGACATCACTCCCATTTTTTTCTGTTTATATTTTAGGGCAACAGATTACTTCCGGTGATTATCAGCTTTCATGGTCAAAGTTTTGTAAGGTACTGTATGTCATTAATATATCTCATTCTCAAAATGTTACTTTCCTACTTGTTTATTACATAAGCTTGATCCTTCAGTGTCACAGAATCTTTCCATAAGGGTTTATTTTTTTTCTTTAGAACTTTCTGTAAGATTGTGTCCTTTTCTTTCCATAAGGTTCTTTCTTGTTTCAGGTAAAGGTATCCTTCATGTGAAATTTCTACCTTACTGTTAAAATGCACTCTCCCTATTGCAAATACAATGGTTAGTGGGTCTATCTTGCTTCATTAATGAATGGGTGGCTGTACTATTTGGAAAAAAACCCACTTTTTATATGGTACTAAGCAAGGGAAAAAATTTAAATGCATTGACAATGTTTTAAGAAAGGAACAGTGGAAAAGTTAAATCTGACACTTGACATTTTTTCTCTTAAAAAATATTGGAAATGCCCGTAGAAGACACATTCATAAATTCTTGAGCAAAACCAACAAAACTAGTTTCTGTTTAGTTGTTGTTGTTTTTTACTCACAAGACAATTATGAGATAATAGTAGAAATGATTTGGATATTTTGGAATACTTGATACAACATAATGAAAAACAATACTGTAATCAGCAATTTGAATTGGACGTTTTTGTTTGGAATTCTGGAATATATGAACCTTGATGATAATTTTATTAAATGGGTAACATTAATTTCAGTTCTCAGAAAGCACAAATAATCATTAATCAAGAACTATCAAAATCTTGTGAGATTCAAAAGGTACAAGACAAGGACTGGTAAAAATATGTTTTGCTAAAGCGTGAATTGGTTCTGTCTATGGGGAAAGGAAACTGAGATTCTGAAGAAAGAGTCTAAGATAAATTATGCCTTGCAAAAAACTCAAAAGTATTGCTTAAGCTACTCCGTGAAATACTGGAAAAAATATTGACTTGTAAAGTTCATTGCCCTCATTGACTATATACGAATACTTAGAGTATTCAACCAGGTGAGTTCGATTTCTTACAAGTAAAAGGTGTTTGTATTTTAAAAGGCTTAATGGAGACCTCTTAGAATGATATCCAAGACTGGAATACAGCTATTAAAGATTACAATTATTAAAGAATACAACTATTAAGGGATACTTGAACAGAGCTAATGACACTTTTTAAAAGGGGGAAAATTCTGATCATTTTGTCTGACTCAGTTACTGAAAATGCTAGTCTAGGATAGACAAAACTGATCTGTAAGCACCTTGATGACAATATGTTAAGTACCAGGATTCAGTTTGAGAACCCTGCCAGATCATCTTATCTCATTTTTTAATAAATCCCTTAATAGATTTAGAATGACAAGTAGTCCTTGTAATTCAACCTTACAACAACTGAGCCCAATATTTCTGTTACTAAGCAAGACAATTGTTAAGTGAATTTTGCTCCATTTTATGATCTTTCTTGCCACAGAAGTTAATGGAATCAACTGCAGTCATGAAGTTAAGGCCCAGTCCCACTGCACTTATGGATGTAAAGAGGATGTAAAACGTTAAAAAAAGCTTGCCATCCGTTGGAAAACGTGATGCATCCGTTGTGTACTCACTGCCAAAAGTGTTTCATACGCTCTATTGTTCAAGCATCTGTCCACTTGATTTCATCCCGCGCACGTTTTGAGCTGCACAAAACTTTGTAGAACGGATGACTTTCACTGCGTACGATGTACATCGCGACATATACGGCAACAAATGTTCTATGTCCCTTATCATCCATAAATCCGCTGTATCTCTGCATCCTTCTGCCATCCTCTCAACTCACATCGCGCATCTGAAAACGGAAAGAGGAGGAAACGAAAGGTACATGGATCTACACAGTGTTAGTAGCACAAGAAATAGAAAAGGATTAAGCGTATGCATCTCGTATATAAATATTAAAAACGGAAAAATGTTGTATTGGGAGTATCTCATATTATTAGGATGTCTGAAATATGTCTAGAGTATGTAGAAGAACACTAGCGGACAACCATATTTCTATAAAAAAGGGGAGAAATCATCTGGATCTCAGTGTGAGTCCAGCAGCCTGGTGTGTACAGATCTCTTCAACTTGTCTTGGTCTTGATCTTCAACACACAATTGTCCTCCACCATGGATGATGAAACGTCCATATGATAGCTGCGCTCATTCATCACAGAACCAAAACTGTTCAGACTGTATCAAGTTTACACAGAAAGAAAGAGGAGACTCCAAAGCTTTGGTCCGAGATGGATCATGAGAAGAATGAGTTGGACTGTAGACAGTTGATGGTGGAGCTGAGAAATGAAAGACCTCGTGTATTCCATCACTCAAGGATCCTCAGCTAGTTTGACGAACTTGTACAGCGTCTGAGACCCAGGTTGACCAAGCCTAGCATCAACTTCCATCCAACCTGCCCCTGGACTGAAGGTGCAACGACTGTGCGGCACTGGCCTCTGGAACCACATACAGAAACATGCAGTATGCATGGAGGTGCCACACAACAGCATCAGCGCAAGTGCGTCAGAGAAGTGGTACAGCCATCAATCGAAGAATACATGAGGAGCTCCTCAGAGCCCCACCACTGAACAAGGTGGAGAAAATTCAGAGAGTGGTATTTCCCCACCGTTGGAGCAATAAATTGGGAAGCACGTGCCTGCAAAGCTCCGCCAACTACAGGCCACTATACACAATAAAGGCTTCTTCAGTGCTCATCCTTTGCCATTTGATGCTGACTACAATCATCTACATTGATGTCAGGCAAAATGTCAGATCAATGCATGGTACCAATGCCGGCAAACCCTCAAGATGGGCTGGAACACAACCTCATCAGGCATTTCCAGATACACCCCCTACCATGACACACAAGATTGCCCTACTGCATGTGTTGATGTCGCCTTCTCCTCAAACACACTCAGAAGCATGTTACACTTCAAGATAACCTCACCCGTGAAAAGAGAGGATCTTCAGACTAACAGAGGCTTCCACGGAAGAGAACGCCTTCGGCATTCTGCTACAGGTTCCAGATACTTCTCACCATCACTGCAGCTATAATGACCAGATACTGTGAGGAGCTTGTGGAAGCTTGCTGCTCCTCAAAATCTCACGCGCACCCGCTACCAGTGTTTGCAGAAACAGAACTGTCCGACATCAAAAGGAAGGGGCATTGGAGCCTGGTGAATGGAGGCAAACGTAACCTGATAGACACTGGAATGACAAGGCCCCAACAAGCTTTAGCGTGAAAGGGAAAAGCAAGCGCAACCTCCTGAAAACACTGGTGCAAACTACCAGCTGGAGCATTGAGTGGCAAAGACAGGATGGTAAAATGATTAATGGATGCTTGCCTTGAGACTGATGAAATAACACTGTATGAGAAGTGTGCCATGGTATGTTGACGTGTCCTGCAATAAGAATAAGGGCATTAAATAAAGAAGTTTGTTTATTTTAAAATGTGATGACGATGAATAAATTGTTATTTGATAAATAGAAGCGTCCATTATTGGTGCACTGGGATGGTGACCAATACAAAGTGCCCACTAGGTTGCAACTGGGTTTTATCTATCCCCACAAAACTATCCTTATCTATCCCACAAGCATGCAAAGGCTTAAACCATTTTTTCAAAAGTTTTTACCAACACTTTATAAAGTAAAACAAAAGATGAACCAAAGTAAACTTTATAAGTGTCTTCAGCTAAAAGATAAAACTTTAATTAAAAAAGCAAACAAACTCAGCTCTGAGACTATTCGAGTCCGAAAAAAAGACTATTCTGTGGCGTGCTGCATCTTTATAATCCGCGGAAGCGACGCCAAATTCATACCCCCGCATGCACAGTGAACCGCTTTGCACCGATAATACTTCTGTGCCGCATTCCCTTGTTTCCTATAGGTGACGTGATGCATCCGCTTCATCCGCTATGCATCCGCCCCTTCCGCTATGCATCCGCTTTGAAATTCTCCCCTGGAACCCCTTCATCCGCTTCCATCTGCTTTCATCTGCTAGGCTTCTGATGAACATCTGTTTAACATCCCCGCTACATACTACCCACGTCCATTCTTTTCCATTCTGTTTATGCAAACTTTCACCACTTTTTGGAGTGGATGAAAACAGATGGAGCCACCCCCGAAATTTTGCTCGTCTGCTCTGTCCTTTATGCATACGTTTTGTGTCCATCAGCCAGTGGAACCTAGCCTTAAATAACAAAGTTGTTAAATGAATCTAGCTTCCCATTTGACTTTGTTTGTCAGAAGTTTGCAAAAGGCGATCACATGACTCCAAGACACTCCGACTGTCATAAATATATGCCAGTTGCCAAGCAATTGAATTTTGATCACATGACCATTAGGATGCTGCAATGGTCATATGTGTAAAAAACAGTCATAAGTCATTTTTTCCAGTGCCATTGTAACTTTGAATGATCACTAAATGAATTGTTGTAAGTCAAGGACTACCTGTACGTAGATATATCTTAAATTCAGGGAGACTTCTTTCATAGTAATAAATGAATATATAGCTCCCACAAAAATCATTCTGAAAGAATACAGTTTTTGCTTACTGGCAGCTTGCTTAGCAACTGTTCAAAGTTATAAATGGTTATAAAAGGAGTCTTACAACAGATCTTCAAAGTTGTGGCTTTGCAGCATCCGTGCAGTCAATGTGATTTCAATGCAAGTGCTTTGCAATTGGTGACCATTTACGATTCATTGCTGACTTCTAACAAGCAAAAAGCTGGCAGGAAGTCGCAAGTGGCAGTCCTGTGATTTCGCACTTAATAACCCATAATGATTTGGTTAACAAGTTCATGAAGAACTGATGTCATAAATCAGCACGGTCACATGATGTTTCACTTTATGGCTGGGTCACTTAGCAATAGATTTGTCAGTCCCAATTGTGGTCGGTAAGTGAGGACTACCTTTATTCAGCAAAAGTTCTTCTTTAGATGGAAAATGGCAGTAGAGTACCAGTGCTGGGTGCTTTATTCTTCAATGTTTTTATAAATGACTTGAATGATGTGCGCTTATTGAAATGTTAATTAAAATATATTGCTTCATTTATACGATACCCAATTCATTTTATAAACAGGAACACTTGCCTGGTAAATCATTTACATTTTGGGTGTGGCTTGAAGCAATCTTGGATCTGATTAAAAAACACATTCTTCCACTTTGGATTGACGGGTAAGCCACATTTTTGCAAAAGTAAAGTCCTGGGGAAAGCTTTGCTTGTTAAAAAAAAAGGTAAGTATAATTGATATTCAGCAAATCTATAGGGAGAAATTAGTTGGCCGAGTTCTGGTTCTCTTACCTTTATCCAGTTTGCATTTAGCATTGGTGGTACTGTGATCAGAATCCGAAATATATTATTATTGCAGAAATAATTCAGTGATACATGCACTCTGTTCCATTACACCAGGATTCTCAAACTTGATTTCACTGATTGTCAAACTCGATTTCATTCACATCAGTGTTGTGTTTTACCTCGGGGGCTGGAGTGAGCATGGCCAGGATGGGCATGGCCACTTTAACATCATTCATATTGGGGGTGCCTGCAGTGTCTCAAGTGCTCTGCCAGCAAAAATGGGCTGCCGAGCTCCGTTTTCAGCTGCGATGGCCTCCTGCAGCCTTCTGCCAGTGACAGCGGAGCTGGGGTGGGCTGTCACCCTGAGCCCCGTTTTCAGCTGCGACAGCCACCTACAGCCCTCTGGGAGCTCCATTTTCACTAGCAGAGGGCTGGAGGCCATCACGGCTGAAAATGGAGCCTGGAAGGGCCGCGCGCAGCCCACCCAAGCTCTGTTTTCACTGGCAGAGGCACTGCAAGCCAATCTTTTGCATTTTCCAGGGCAGCCCTGTGGGCCAGATCTAAACACACCATGGGCCGGATTCAGGGTGTCAAACTGGCCTTGGGTTTGACACCCCTGCATTACACGTAGCTTGCAGTCAAAGTCGACAGTGAAGCAGGGGTGGGATTCTACAGGTTTGCACCTATTGGCTAGAACCAGTTGTTAACATTCTAAGCAGTTTGGAGAACCGGTTGTTAGAAGAAATTACTGGCCTAATCCTGTAAGCAAGGCAGGAAGGAAACATTCTGGTGTTGCTTACAGAAACTGCTTCTCCATGAACTCTTATTACATTCTTGGCAGGACTAGACTTCCTGTCTCAGGAATGTTTCTGGAGTTTTTTTCCCCTCCTTTGCTGGTAGTTTGCTTGTGTGGAGTAACAATTCAAAGTTACAATGGCACTGAAAAAAGTGACTTATGATCATTTTTCACACTTACGACTGTTGCAGCATCCCCACAGTCATGAGAGGCCAGCCGAGGAGATGCGTGCCTCGATGTGAGTGATATTGTGTTGGCCACACCCAGCAATAACATGACCACCAAGCCACATCCACCAACTAAGCCACACCCACAGAACAGGTTGTTAAAAAAATTGAATCCCACCCCTGCAATGAAGATTGAAATCATTCTAAAGATTGAAATTATTCTAAAGATTGAAATCATTCTATCTAAATCATTAGATGCATATATGTTATTTTCAAATGTTTTTTAATTGATGGATTGTGGAAGGTGTGAGGAAAATGCTTAACTGAATAATTGAATTCAGTTAATTATATAACTGAATAATTAATCAATCCTTAATCATTGTTATAATAATAACAATGACTCCAATTAGCATATGACTTGAAATAATTCTTATTATTAATCCTCCAATAGTATTTATTCTTTAAAGATGTTTGGGAGATATTAATGATGGTGGGAAATACAATGAGAGAGGAAGGGATATTGGGCAAGAGGTTTGTAACTTCCTGACTATATATTGCTTCTTTGAAGCTTTTATTCTAACTGCAAAAGCAGCAGATTGTCCTTCAAGTTCAAACACAAGTTGAATCTTGTGGCTGCCCGTATCAATGCAGTTTCCTTGGCAGCAGTATAGAAGTGGTTTCTTGCTGCTTCTTTCAGGATGTGTTGTTAACTTCCCAATGTAGCCTGCAAACTGAGGAATTCTAGATGGTTTCTCATCTGAGCAATAATCCAATTCAATCCTGTTTTGGTGGTTGTTTTTTTTCAGATCAACCAAAAATAGTTAAATGTTGTCACCTGCTCGGCCCCCAGGCGAAATACCATTCCTGTATTTGTGTCAGAGTGGCAATTGAAAAACAAATTCCTTCCTCCAGTGCCACTTCTCTGATCATATGTGGTCTTTTGTTAGACTACAAGGCTGATTAATCCTGTAAAAACTTCCATTTTGGTCTGCCAACCAGAAATTATCTGGGATTATCATATAACATTTTCCCAGGTGAATTCCAGTCCTTTTTTACAGGTATGCATCCACATAAAGTTGTACTTTCTCATCCTGTTTGCAGGTGTATAATGGGTTTTGTGAACAAAGAGAAGGAGCGAGCTTTGCTGAAAGATAAGAAACCCGGGACGTTTTTGCTGAGGTTTAGTGAAAGCAATTTAGGAGGGATTACGTTTACCTGGGCATCCCAGAATGAAAATGGTAAGTATTGTACTGCTAAACTTCACTTTATTTTCACCTTTCCTTTATGATCCCTTAAACCCTTTGTGGATAGGTACAAAAGAACTCTGCTCCTTTGATCTGACATGCTGAACTATTGATGCAAATCCATTTGTGGATTAGGTACTTTATTTTCCAAGTTATGCCTTGTCCTTTTTGTTTGTTTGTTTACAAAATCTGCAAACCTATCCTCTTATTAATTTGATCACCATATATTATAGTACTCCTTATAACTCTATCCTTTTATTAACAACTCTGTTATCTTCGCAGGGGAAGTGAACTTTCACTCCGTTGAACCATATAACAAAGGCCGCTTAACTGCCCTGCCATTTGCAGACATTTTACGAGATTACAAAGTTATTTCAACGGATAACATTCCTGAAAACCCATTGCAGTATCTTTATCCCAATATCCCCAAAGACAAAGCTTTTGGAAAGCACTACAGCTCTCAGCCTAATGAAGGTCAGAAATTGTTTTGAATGTTTTCCCTTCCCTTAATTCAGCTAAATGTGTGAAGTGACATCCTCCTACATACCCAGAATCTCCTACATTTTAGTCTTGATTGAAAATTAATGGGCATCATATTTTACATTTAGTATCAAGACCTACAGAAGGAGGAACCAAAGGTTATGTCCCTTCTGTCTTCATCCCAGTCTCCAAAATGTGAGTAATCACTCTGTTTGTTTCAGTTGTTATTTCCTAAAGTAATTAATATAGGAAACTTATCAAACTCTGCTGCAGGATGTTGTTCTTTAACTGAGATGTTAAAACATAATGATAAACAAACTTTTTTTAAAAAAATAATTTGATTGAAAGGGGGTGATGGGATGAAAGGAAAGACATTGCAAACACGTGAGAACAATAAAAGTAAGGTGTTACAAAATATATCATGTTTCACTTACTAAACATAATTGTCTTTTCTTTTAAGTCTGAATAATTCCACAGATCCACCTTCTCCATCAGATCTTCTTCCCATGTCACCAAGTGTTTATGCTGTTTTGAGAGAACACTTGAGCCCTTCTGTAATGGAAACTGCTGTACGTTACACAGGTTTTGTTTATTTTTATTTTATTTTTAGAATAGGATAGGGTAGGATAGACTAGAATATAAAAGAATAGAATTCTTTATTGGCCAAGTGTGATTGGACACACAAGGAATGTCTTTGGTGCATATGCTTTCAATGTACATAAGAATACATTCATCATAAGATACAACATGTAGTGATAATCAGGATACTAAATGAGCAATCAAATCATACTAGGAAACTAAGTAAAACAATATAAATTGTAAAGATACAAGCAACTCGGTTATAGTCATAAGTGGGAGGAGATAGGTAATAAGGATGAGAAGAATAATAGTAATACAGTCTTAGTAAATATTTTGACAGTGTTGTGGGAATTAGTTGTTTAGTAGAGTGATGGCATTCGGGGAAAAAACTGTCCTTGTATCTAGTTATTCTGGTGTGCAGTGCCCTATAGTGTCGTTTTGAGGGTAGAAGTTGAAACAATTTATGTCCAGGATGTGAAGGGTCTGTAGATATTTTCACAGCCTTTTTTTTTTTAACTCGTGCAGTATACAAGTCCTCAATGGAAGGCAGGTGGGTAGTAATTGTTTTTTCTGCAGTCCTAATTACTCTCTGGAATCTCTGTCTGTCTTGTTGGGTTGCAGAGCCAAACCAGACAGTTATAGAAGTGCAGATGATAGACTCCATAATTCCTCTGTAGAACTGGATCAGCAGCTCCTTGGGCAGTTGGAGCTTTCTCAGTTGGTGCAGAAAAAACATTTTTGTTGTGCTTTTTTGATGACATTTTTGATGTTAGGAGATATGATAGAACCCCAAAACAGGTCTCTATTGTTCATACTGTGTTGTATGGTATTGTAAGAGATGGTAGTATAGGAGGGCTTCCCCAAAAATTTACCACCATTTCTACAGTTTTACAAGCAGGTACTGAAAAAATGACTCTGATTCATTTTTTATTCATGAGAAATAATAAGCTATCTGAATTATCAGACCTTATTGTTATAACTATTTAATAGCAATAGCTTAGACTTTTATATACTGTGCTTTACAATCCTCTCTAAGAGGTTTACAGAGTCAGCAGATTGCCCCCAACAATCTGGGTCCTCATTTTACCCACTTCAAAAGGGCAGAAGGTTGAGTCACCTAATAAAAGAGTGTTGATTTACAAATGCTGCTATTTCTTTAGTGTGATTCTTCATACATCATTAAGTTTTCGCTGCTGAGAATATCTTTATTGGGTATAAAGAATTTAAAAACAGTTCAGGAAGTTGAAAACCATTTTATAAACAAGTAAATGTAATTGAAAGTGGAAATATAGCAGAAGGTACATTTGCAAAGGCAGACACTCAGATTATATCAGTCATTTTGCACTGTCGCAACTCAAATTATTTCAGACCAATTTTAGGACATTAGTGGTTCAGTACAATTATTGAAGCTTTCCCCAGATTAACAGTGCTAGATTAATATTTCATTTTCCTTTAAAATGAGGTGCTGAAACTATTCAAGTTTAGCAGCTTAGAACCTGGGCTAAAAACAGATAAAATAGATATTAGATGAAATTAAAAATAGATAAAACTAGATAAAATATATTGGTTAAAAATTGGAATGTATTATTTTAAAAAAATCCAACCCAATTCTTTAGAGAGAATGATAAAAATTGCTTTTATTTCTAAAATTCATTTTCCTTATTTTTAAATCCTATTATTTTATTAATGACTCAAAATTTAAAAACAATACCATTTGTAATTGCCAGACCTTTACTTCTTACAGATGTTAAATACTTTTTCACTAAATTCATTTTCCTTCTCTGGAAGCTAATGAGATGGGCATGCACAATATAATTCTGAATGCAGTAACTTGAAATATTTTTGGAAGTTGTTTATTCAAACATATTTTAGCCCAAATGCTTAGCTACCTATCTTTTAAGACAACCTGTCTGCCAGAGCTACTTTATTTTGCACATCTGGTTCCATCCTTTACATCCTTCGTTTTCTGCTTACCTTAAGTTCTACAGATGCAGATAATAAATACCGTTTGGTACCCCCTTCCACTTTTTTCACAAAAAAATCCCAAGTTGCTATGAAATAAATTTAAACTGACATAAGTAAATGGCATTCACAAATGTTATTTTATAGCCCATGGAGTAGACACTTCAGTTTTGATGTGCAAGTTAACATATTCTTGCAAATGTTGGTAGTTCTGTGGTCAGAGCCATTCATTTTAGTAACTATTCGAAGTTATTTATGAAGGGTCTGAACTAGGGAAACTTCCTCTTTTCCTTAAAGTTTGGTTATTGTAGCATCACTACAGTCACCTGACCATGATTTGGACACTTGGCCACCAGCTCTCAATTATGATTACAGCTTCCTGCAGTCATGTGACCACCATTTATAACCTTTCCTGCCAGCTTTCCACAAAATCAATGGGGAAGTTGGCAGGAAGTTGCAAGTTATTCCTGCTCCTGTCACTTTTTCTCCCAAGGAGCTCCTATGACACTTGCTCACCCTCCATAGCATCCACCTGTAGCAACTACTGTCCCACTCACACTCTGTAGTACCCATTTGGCTGTAGTTCTTGCCTATCAGCCTACTTATCTGAGACTCCTAGGTTGAGACTCCACATGAGTCTCCTACCTGAGACTCCACATTCGCGGTCACATGGTTCTCATTTAATGACTTATGTGATCTTTGGGTTATGACAGCAACAAAAACTGTGGGATTGCTGTTACTAAGTGATGCACTCATGTGATATCGAGTTTTATAACTGCACTGCTTAGCAATGGAAATTCCAGTCCGATTTCTCATCATAACCCAAAGTTATTTAATAAAACAAATGATAATAGCATGGACATAATTGCTGGTACCCTAATCTATTCCGTAGATATTTCGTTTTTGGGAAATAACTGCAATCAAGTACTTTCTGTAACTCTGAATAAAATTTCCATACTTCTCAACTGGCAATTTGTCCCATTCTTGAACAAACTGTTCCAATTAGGTTTTAGATTCATTCTCCCAAATGTGAGTTTTAGCACTTTCTGTGGATGCTCTGTTGGATTGTTCTGACTGAGGGTTCCCCAACAGCATGAAACCAACTCCTTGTCCCAACAAACCCCTTATTTAGTTTACAGTGAATTCCTCTCCAGCAATGTCCCGGTCAACAGTCTTTCAAGGTATTTCACAATTACAGACCTTTATCAGGCTTGGAGAGTTGCCAGGCTGATATCTTTCAGATGCTACACTGTAGCAGACACACTTGGAAGAATGCAGGAACAGATCTTCACCCAAATGAACTAATTGTCTCCTGCAAAATCCCACTCCCCTTTTGCTCCTCTTTTACTCTCTATTGGAGGGGTCATTCACCGTCCACCTACTCTCAAGTCAACCCTTGTTCTTTAGCTGTTCCTTCTTCTGGCAGATCTGTGCATGCGCACATTGGAAACAGACTCCAGCTGTTCCTCTGCCTCAATAATGTCCAACTCCAAAGGCAGCTGATACCTGTCAAACAGCCCTTACCCCATTTCTGCTTCCAACGCAGAATACTTGTCAGAGCCTTCCTCAGACTCCAGGACTGGCCCATGTTGTTTCCCAACCTCCTCACTGTCCAAATCTGCTGCCAGCTCCACTGGACACTGGCAGGCCACGACATGGATTCAGATCTAAATTCATAGCAGGCCACTTCAGAACAGACAAATGTTTGCTTTTTAACCATTTTTGATTTTTTTGGATATATGGTTTCAATTATTATCTTGCCTAAGGACCCATGATCTGCAACTGACATAGAGTCTTTTAACACTGGGAGCATTATATTTTTCTCCAGAATGCCTTGATAATCTTCTGGTTTTCTTGTGCCCTGCTCAGATTCAAGGCACCCAGTGCTGGAGTCAGTAAAGCAACTCCGTAACATTAGGGAGCCTCCTCCATTTTGTCCTTAAAGGCATTATTTTTTCTTCTGTAAACATAGAGCTGCTGCTGTGGCCTGCCTAAAAGCTCCACCTTTGTTTCATCTGTCCAAAGTCTATGGAAGGACTGTGGCTTGTCAACATGCATTTTATCAAACTCCAGTCTGGGCTTTTTGTCTTGTCTTTCAGAAGTGAGGTTTTTCTGGATCTTCTACCATGAAGGCCATTTTCACTCAGACACTGTTGGATGGTACAACTCAATATTTATTTATTTATGTATTTATTTGATTTATATTGCTGCCTATTTGCCCATGGCAACTTAAGGCGGCTTACGCAATGTAAAATCATATTTAAAACAAAAAACAAAAACAATAAGAACTAACAAAAAGAATCAAATAAATTAGAAAAGTACAATAGAACAAAATTTGGGAAAACAAACAAAACCAAAAACCAACTCCTACCCCCCCCACCCCGACAACAGTGGGTCGCACAAGCCACCTGATGGGTTCCATCCCTCTCTGGGTTCCCCAGGCCTGCTGGCAAAATCAGGTCTTCAGTGCCTTTCGGAATAGTATTAATGAGGGGGCCATTCTAATCTATGGGGAAATGATGTTCCAGAGACATGGAGCCACCACAGAGAAGGCCCTTCTTCTAGGTCCCATCAAGTGTATCTCCCTCAGGGGTGGGACCCACAGCATTCCCTGCCTCCTCGCTCTAATGGGTCGGGTAGATGTCACTGGCAAGAGAAGTTTCCTCAGATAACCCTGACCCAAGCCATGAAGGGCTTTAAAGGTGACAACCAGCACCTTGAATTGCACCCTGAAGCAAATTGGCAGCCAATGCAGCTCCTGCAGGAGGTGATACATGTGCACACCGGGGGCTGCATAAAACCATGCGGGACGCTGCATTTTGCACCACCTGGAGCGTCCGGATGCTCTTCAAGGACAGCCCCATGTAGAGCACATTGCAATATATTGTTGTGCATGTAATCCTCAACTTACAACAGTTCTTTTAATAACCAAAGTTACAACAGCACTGGAAAAAGTGACTTGCGACTGTTTTTCATACTTACAACCTTTGCAGCATCTTCGTTATCATATGATCAGAATTCAGATGCTTGGCAACTGGTTCATACGTATGACGGTTGCAGTGTCCCAGGAACATATGATCCCCTTTTTCGATCTCTTGACAAAGTCAATGGGGAAGCCAGATTCACTTAACAGAGTTACTAATTTATCAACTGTAGTGATTCACTTTTACAGCCGAGGCAAGAAAGGTCGTAAAATAGGGCAAAACTCATTTAACAAATGTCTCACTTAGCAACTGAAATTTTGGAATCAGTTGAGGTCATCAACTTTGAACTTGGTGGCCAGGTAGGATCTGTTCTGAAGTTTTCCTTGGTTCTTTCACCCACTATTCAAACAATCTTTCTATTCATATCAAGGTCAATTTTCCTCTTGCAGCCACATCCAAAGAGGCTAACTATCGTCCCATAGATCTTAAACTTATTGATAATATTCACATCCAAGATCACAGGAATATAATTGTTTGGATATTGTTTTGTAGCCTTTCCCTTTACTATGTTTGGCTATCATCTTCCTCCTCGGATATCTCCGTACTTTTATTTTCCTGTCCATGTTCACTATGCTGTGTGCAATGACACAAAATGCCTAGTATTTTTCTCCATTCGGATAAGTTGAATGATCTATATGAGATTGAAGACATCTGTGATACTAATTAAAATAGCTTGCTTGTAAATTCACTAAAACCCAATGTCTTTTAACTTCCAAGGAGTACCAATCATTATGTCCATGGCATTTTCATTTTTCTTAATTACTTACAAGAATAAGTTGAGTCGCATTGGCATTTTAATTATTTTCAAGAAGGCGCAGTTCATATTGCATATAAGCAAAAAATATCTATTAATTCTGACAAACTTACATTTTTTTTCTTGTAGTTGAATTCTTCGTATGCAGCTGAGTGACATTAAGATACTGAAGATACAACGCAGATGAACAAGTTTGTGTGTATTAATATGTGTTTATAAGAGAATGTTCTTAATTTCCCTGTACTATAAATATATTTTTCCAAGTCTGTCGAGATTCTCAGTCACGGTTGTTCCAAAGGTGCTTTTTCAGCAGGCAATTGGACTTTGTTTTTTGAAGACTTTTGCTTCTCATCCAAGACATTTTTTCAGCTCTGACAGGATAGTGGGGAATCTTGACTGTAACTCTTAATTTGCTTAAACAAATATTTGATCTGGTTCAGATAATGGTTTGACATGGCTAGAATGAACTTCATATGCTGTATTATTGTATTATTCAAACTTCATACGCTGTATTATTCAAACATTATATTGTAGATTTTTATTTAAAGCCAGGTTACTGTATTAACAAAATTCAATTAACAGTCAGCTGAAATCCAGAGTGGCCCCTGGATTATTTAGTTTCCAAAGAAAGTGATGTTCCCAATCAGGAAATGAAATACTTTCCAGTATTCTAAATTTGTATAGATTGCTACATGATTATGTTATATTTTTCCAATGCTGTTGCACAAAACTCTGATTTTTATAAACACTTTCTAACTTTATTTATTGAGTTGTTAGCTTGCTTATGGTATTTATAAGGTCTCTCCAATCCACCCATTCTTAAAATCCCCCAATATCAAAAAATGTATTAAACTGTATGAAAACCATAGTCAATGTAAAAAAATTACAATCACATAATGCTTTTGTAGAACCAGGAATGACAGGAATAACTCAGATCATAGTACACTTCCTATAGTATTCTTCAACACATGATTCCCGAATTTACCTGTAGCACCAAGAACACCCTCTATCGGTAAACTTGGGTTTCTTAAAATTTTAAGAAACAATCAAACCTAGTGCAAACTTATCTGTCTTTAATTTTTACAAAAAAAGAAAATCCCAATTATCTCTCTTCCCCCCCCCCCAAGTAGCTTATCCTTTGGAGCCTNCCCAAGTAGCTTATCCTTTGGAGGATCCTTATCCTTCTCCTTCTCACTGTGCTCCCCTAACTCTCAAGGTTAGCATTTTTAAGAGAAAAACTACTCTAATGAAGAAACTTGATTTCATCACAGGCCATTTTACTAGTCTTTGCAGAGGCTACCTTTATGAGATAGAGATGAAGGGAGGCAACCATCTAATTTATGCCACTTGTCAAGCTCTTTGCCATGGGAATCTTCATCTAAATTTTGCCACTGCTAGGATGACAGCCATCGACTTTCACACAAGGGATTTCTACATCAGAACATTCAGTTTAGTGTAATTCTGTGTTAGCAGTTATGACTTCCTTATAAAAGCAGCAGCAATACCGTAGTAAGACAAATTTGCTATGAAAAGTCTTTATGGAATCTAAAGTGAAGAAGGATTCATAAAGGGGAAGGTAGTTGGGTCTTTTTGGCATAATTATGACTTTATGAAAACCCCTAAAGTTTAGAGCTGGTAAGATTCAAGTTTACAGTTTACACCTAAACGCAAAGTGAAGCTGGGTTTGTTGTGATTTTCAAACAGGCTGGAAACTAGCATGTTGTAATATATCTAGTATTGAGCCCTTCAGGCAGGGAGAAAAAAGATCTGACATCTCTTTATCATCAATTTGCCTCCTGGAAAATGTTGAGATGAACTATGTCTTGAGGTGGAAATGCTACAGTAATGTACTGTTTTGGCTCTCAACTTTATTATTATAAAAACAGCTAGGTATGGTGCAGCAAAACCAACAGCATTTTAAGACCTCATTCTAAGACAATTATTAGCCATAGAAATAAAAATGTCCTCTTTCATGATGCCCACAAAGCTTTAAATGCTAAGAAAGCAAAGTTGGCTGACTTTAGTCTGACTGTTTTGTGTCAAGTAGGTCAGATTCTTATGCTGTCACAATTTTATTCATAACTGTAAACTCTTGTGTTTCTGGAAAATCCTTCTCCTTTTGCTATGTTCAGCCAGATGGGAGGAGCCCTTCACAGATGTTATCAAGACCAACTGACTATAAGAAGCAACTGTCTGCAGGAAAGTGCTGTCTCCTTTCCTTTGGTTGCCAAGGTTATCACCGTTAAAGGGATCCCCACTTGCAGAGGTTCCCATAAAGGCTATCTTCATAGACTGCGGTTACAAAGAAAAGTATTTCAATGTTTGCCACCAATTTTTTTTCGAAATATTGGCCTGCTACGTTCAGAACACTGAGGCAGCACAATAGGCAATAATGAAAGTGAACTAGGAAAGTCCCAAATGCTAATTGCTTCTCAGCCATAAATTTAAACTTTTATGCCAGGTAAGCCGTTTTCTCACAGGCTGTGAGAACCAGGTGAGGTTGCAAAGCAACTTGCATAAGTGTGCTTTCTCTCCATGAAATAACCAAGGGTGAGTCCACCTTTTTCCTACTGCCCATTCCAACTTCTGCTCCAAGTAGCAACTACATAGCTAAAATCTATTACTCTGCATAGCTGTACATTATGCTATTTGAAGAATGTGTGGTTCAAAATTAACAAAGAAAAGACTAAAATAACCAAAAATTGTACTAAAAGGCAAAATGAGGAACTGATGAATGAATTAGGGATTCAGATAACAAAAAGAGTAAAATATTTGGGGATCTGGCTTATGGCGAAATGTTCCACAATCAAGACAGACAACTATGATAATTTGATTGCTCAGATACAGAAAGACCAAAATAGATGGGTAAATATACAATTATCATTGATGGGAAGGATAGTGACTATTAAAACAAATGTGCTACCAAAGCTATTGTACCTATCCCAAACCGTGCCAGTCAAACTAGGAAAGAAATTCTTCAAAGACCTTAATAAAAGAATTGCCAAATTTATCTGGCAAAAGAAAAAAGCCAGAATAAAATATAAATTAATGCCGGATAATAGAAGGGGGGCTTTGCCCTCTCTGACTTTGAGTTATACTACCAGGTTGTAGTCAGTACCTGGATTAAGGATTGGGTCAATTTGGCAGACAAGAATTCTGACGATAGAACATCTACAGCTTGGCTGGCACGCATTGTTTTGGGATGGGAAAAACAGATGTCACAACTATTTTCAAAGACACTGGGTAAGAAATGCCTAGTTATATGTATGGGGACAAAATCAAAAGGAACCACTATGTGAAAATATCTCTCTGGCAATCTCCAGTGGAGGTGCTATTATATCCCAATGCTATGGATTTGAACAAAACAATAAAATATAAAGAATTTATAACTGATGAAGGTGAACTTAAAACAGATCCAATTAAAAATACAAGGAATTGAAATAGGATCGTGGCCCTATGTTCAAATTCCAACAAGATACAAAAAAGATAAGGAACAATTTGGATTTTATACCACACTTCAGGAATTAGACAAAATACTACAAGGAGGTGAAAAAAAGATGATCACTAAAATATATAATTGTACATTGGAATTCAAAATTGAAGAGGAGACGGTCAAAGAGAATATGATAACGTGGGCCAAAAACTTTGGCCACAGTATTGATTTGGACCAATGGGAATGAATATGGCAAATAAATTACAAACTAATGCTATTGGTCTCCTATAAAGAGAATATTTATAAAATGTTTTATCAGTGGCACCTCCCACCAGTGAGGTTAGCCAGAATGTTCCCCAATTTGCCAAACGCTGGAAATGCAATCATAGCCAGGGAACATATTTTCACATATGGACATGTCCCCAAGTACAAAAGTTCTGGCTCAAAATTCAAGCATGGCTAGAGGAGTTAACAAAACAAAAGATCAAGTTTAAACCAGAGATCTTTCTGCTAGATATGTTAGAACCGACATGGGATAAGAAACACCAACATTTCATATTACATATTATAACTGCTGCAAGAATTTCTCTTGCTCAAAACTGGAAACTGATGACGACACCCTCAGATCTAGCAGTAATTAACAAGATACATCAATGTGCAGAAATGATTAGACTGACTATGTCATTAAAAAAACAGGAAAGAATATTTTATAATATGGAACATATGGTATAGATGATTTAAAAGGAGTAAAGATGCTTTGTGAAAATGACTAAAGAAATTTCAAAGAGTATGAAACATGACGTGTATATATATATAAAGTAATGTAGATAAATAAGCATTGTACTTTAGCAGTAGTATAGTAAGTAAGGAATTTGCACATAAGCTATGGATATACTTATGGTAAATGAACTCAGTTGTTATTAAAGGACATGTACACTGCTATTAAAAAAAGTTGGAAGGGATCTTGTAGGTCATCTAGTCCAACCCCCCTGCCCAAGGGGAGACCCTACACCAATTCTGACAAATGCCAATCCAGTCTCTTCTTGAAAGCTTCCAGTGATGACGCTCCCACAATTTCCGAATGCAACCTATTCCATTGGTTAATTGCTCTCAGTGTCAGAACATTTCTCCTTATTTCTAGGTTGAATCTCTCCTTGTTCAGTTCCCATCCATTATTCCTTGTCTGGTCTTCAGGTGCTTTGAAAAACAGCTCCCATTATTCTGATGCAATGGTTGAATTGATCCAGAGTCCCCACATGTCTCCACCATACAGGCCAGAATAGCAGCGGTGCTATGTTCTTACAGAGAAGAAATAAATCTCTCCTTCCCCATGTGAAATAAGGGGGTATGTTGAGACACATATTAGACAAACACTGACATGTCCACTCTTCTATTAGCTCGGAAGGGGGTGTCCTAAGAGGTAGATTATGAGCACTGTGGCATCCTGGCATCTCTCCTGTCCTGGAAAGTCAAAACACTTCAGCGTGAATCCAAAAGCTTGGAAGACTAAACCTCTGGTCCCAGTGACTGACCCAGATCGGATCCTGCTATATTGTCCAGGAACACATATTTGCCTTCATTTGTGAGAGTCAAAGCAGCCCAGTCAATTCCAGTTTAATTGTGAAACTTGGAAGTTGGATACATAAAAGCTGGCCCTCTGAGCTTCATCCTTCCACCATTTGGTATAACAGCTTTGGATTGACATAGCTATGTGCTCCCAGGCTGTAGGGCCAGTGGCCACACTGATAATTATGAGAACTACAATACAACAAAGCTGGAATGGCTAGTTGGAGGAAACACTGCAGGATAGGATGCAGTGCCCCATTTCCCTTTACTGTAAATTGAAGATCAGCAAATGGAACCTATTTGAGTTCCTGGGATTACAAGTAAAGGAAGAAGGCAAATAACTAGAAAGGAAATAGTTGGGGCTTGGGTATTTTGCAGAACTCTTCCCATTCCCACAGGCATTCTTATAGCAGATACATAGTTTCTCACCAGGAGTTTGTAGAGACTGGAGCCTTATAAACTAAGTTTTTTTCATCCAAAGGTCTTACTGTACCATACATTTGGAATTATTAACTTGATCATATAGTTATTGTACTTTATTACATTGACTTGAGCAAGGAGATAGAAAAGCTGGATAAAAGTGTGTATATATACGGTAAATAAATGCTGATCTGTTGGTTCTGATTAAGAGGATAACTCTAAACTTTAGCCTTGCATACCCTTCAAATCTGCTGGTATGGAAAACCTAACCAAGCACCAAAAAGAATCTGATAATTTACATACAACACCCCTTTAAGGGCCTTCATGCAGGTGTATTTTACTTTAAACACTTATTTAAGTTATTTAAAACAAAAAGTATATATTGCCGAACAGTAGGGTTGAAAGGAAACTGGAGGTCTTCTAGTCCAGGGATCTCCAACCTTGGCAGCTTTAAGACATGTGAACTTCAACTCCCAGGATGCCTCAGCCAGCAAAGCTTTGCTGGCTGAGGCATTCTGGGAGTTGAAGTTCACATGTCTTAAAGCTGCCAAGGTTGGAGACCCCCGTTTTAGTCCAACCCCTGCCCAAGCAGGAGATCCGATACCATTCCAGACAAATGGTTGACCAATCTCTTCTTTAAAATCTCTAGTGATAGAGCACCTGCTTCATCAGCTACTGGAGGCAAGCCATTTTGCTGGTTAATTGTTTTCACTATCAGGAAAAATTTCCTTACTCTTTAGATTGAATGTGTGTGTGTGTGTGTGTGTGTGTGTATGTATGAATGTATGTATGTATATATACATATACATACATATACATACACATACACACGCACATATATATATCATATGTGCAGTAGAATCCAGCTTAACCAAATTAAATACAGATGAAGCTGACAGAATAAGACACCAGATTACCAACATCCTATGCACAAGCAAACCACCAAAAGCAACTTGCACAAAGATGAATTCAAAGCGCCTACAAATCCTGAAAATATAACAGCATAATCATACTCCCAGCAGATTAAGGGAATGCCACAGTAATAATGGATAGAAAAGACTACGAAACAAAATTGACAGACCTACTCCAAGACCTACATACAAACTATAAACACAGAACCCAACCACATATCTGAAAAATTAACCAAGAAGAAATTATAAACCAGCCACATAAGCAAAAAATCCAACAGACGATCATCCCAAGAGAAAAATCTTCTAGATGCCCCAAATTATATGGCCTCCCCAAAAATACACAAAGAAGGCATACCTCTCAGACCCATAGTCAGCTCCATAGGAGCACCATTACAAAACCTAGCTAAACACTTAGCAAAACAACTACAGCCCATGCTGAAACCGCAGTTTCATATGTACAAAACTCATACCACTTCTTAGAAATGATCAAAGATCTACACGGTGGAACAAGAAAATCTGCTTGTAAGTTTCGATGTGGTTTCACTATCCACTCAACTCCCGATAAAAGAAACTCTCTGAAATCATCAAAAATAATACCAACCAGCTTAAAGACCTATGGAACTAACAGAACACTGCCTAACCAACACATATTTCATTATACAAAAGGACAAAGATACAAGCAAATTGAAGGAGCCCCTATGGATCACCACTGTCACCCGCCATTGCAAACCTGTTCATGGAAGAATTTCGAATCCAGAGCCCTGGCTAATGCCACCCACCAAACCCAAACTATGGCTAAGATACATCGATGACACATTTGTGATTTGGCCCCATGGAAAAGAAAACCTAAACAATTTCCTAACACACCTAAACAGCACACACCCCAAAATCAAGTTCACCATGGAAACGGAAACAACAATTACCATTCCTAGATGTACTAATCTACAAAAGAACAGATGGCACACTAGGACACACCATATACAGAAGGAAAACACACACCAACCGCTACCTCAACGCCCAATCCCACCACCACCCAGCACAGATAAACTCCGTGGCCAAAACACTAATTCACCAGAACAAATGCCTGGCAGACAAGACACATATAAAGACTGAACTATGCCACCCTGACTGAAGTATTGACAGCCAATGGCTTCCACAAAAACAAAATCACCAGCTTGATCCACAAAAAACACACTAAGACATAATAGAGACCTAAAAGATCAACAGACCTATGGAACAGCTTGTCCTGCCCTATGTAAGAGGTACTACAGACAAAATCAGTAAGATTACTACACAGGCATGACATCAAGACTGCCTTCAAAACAGACAAAAAAAATAGCAGCCATCCTTAGAAACCCCAAAGACAAAATTGACTGGAAAACCAAGGCATATACTAAGTTCCCTGTGCATCATGCCCGGCCACATACATTGGACAGACCATAGAAGAATAAGTACCCGCCTGCTGATGAACACAAAAATGCAGTTAAAAAATTGGAACACACCTCCTCACTCGTCCAACACATGAAAACCACAGGTCACAACATCAACTTCAATGGCACGAAAACCCTAGCACCTATAGAAAACCCCAGCCACAGAATCATCAGAGAAGCCATAGAGATTGAAAAAAGACCTGACCAGCAATGAATAGAAGAGATGATTCAGCAGGGGACTGTCCATCATTTGGAAGCCTGCACTCTCAAATAGAAAGATCTCCACAACCACAAAGCCAGGCAAACACCTGGGCACAAACAGACTCTTTCTGATACCTCCAGCTCAAACACACGCAAACAGTCCCCAGATGAAACCTAGCTTCCTAATAGATGATAAGCCGTCCTTTCACGCGAAGCCAAGCTGCGCTGAAAGCCTCCAACACAGAAACAGTGTTGCCTAGCCAATCAAAGCCACAAAACAGACAGAAGAAACCAGAAACACCAATCAAACAAACTCCCAAGTCCAATAAACACAGACCAAGACTCCCAACCAATCAGGATGTAGAAAAAACATCCTGGCACAAACAATAGGCTAGCCTCAAATTTAAAACTAAGGGCTGTGATAGCCTGACCACAGACAAACTCCATACAGAAGCCTGAGATGGCAAGATGAGATTCTGCTGAAACGTTGCTACAACTTTAAAAGCACCACAATGACGTGGGATAATACCCGAAGGAAGCTGAACTGCATTTTATATTATATATATATATAATGTGTGTGTGTGTGTGTGTGTTTTAAGTTTCCGTGGGGTACTTAAAACTTTTTTAAGTTTTTGCGGAACAGCATATATATATGTATTATGTATGTATGTGTATGTGGAAATATAAAGTGCCCATTATATACACTCCTGAAACAAATGACCTGTGGAATACATGATGCTGATACTTCAAAAAGTGCAGAACGTTTTAGGTACCCAAACTGGCGAGCAAAAAGCACCCACACGCTCAGGCTCTCAGGCACACAAGGCAAATGGAAAAATGCACCATCGCGTTTACCAATTTCCTGATTCGCCGTCTCCAACAAGCCTTGTTACATGAGACTCGCCGAATATTTAAGGGCGCCCACGTCGAGAAAAGAAGAGTGTGGCAATCCATTTGCAAAGCAGCATATTGTGTTGTGGTTTTTTTTTTGCCCTCCACACCCCTCCCCGAAAAGCAAATCCCAGCCCCCCCAACCCCCCGCCCCGGCCTTCCCTCCAGATGCTTTTTAACTTTCAGTTTCGTTGCATCAGGGGCTTTCCGAGACCCGCGCTCTTCCTAGAAAAACACGTGGGCCTCGGCTGTTCTGGGTATCGCGTGTCCTCCCTCCGCCCGCCGCAGCGCGACGAAAAAAGCCTTGCGAAACCGACCGCGGCCCGCCTTCTTCGTTGGGGGGGAAAAAGAAAAAGTAGGAAAAAAAAAACAACCACCACCACCCCAAACAAAAGTTGCACCAATAAATAAATAAATGTGTACTTTGGCGTGACTATATCTGTTAGGGAGGAGGGGAGCAAATCTTCCGGCATGGCCGTATCGTGTTGTTTTCCCCGGAAAGTCGGTGCAGGGAAGAAATGAAACTGACCACGCCCGGTAGATGTCTGGGAAGATTCTCAAGTCATCCAGGTCCTGGTGGTGCTTTATTTCAAGGGACCAACTGGCTTTCGTAGCTTGCTTTTTTTTTTTGGGGGGGGGGGGAAGTTTCGCTTCTCATCGAAGCAGCTTCTTGGATGAGAAAGCGAAAGTCTTCAAAGAAAACCCAAAAAAGTCAGGTTGCCTCTTGAGGGGGGGGGGAACACCTTTTGAAGCTACAGGAGATGCTGACAACCTTCCTCCAGCAGGCAAGGAGACTCGGACAACCTTTCATCAGGCTGGCCGTGGGAGTTGCGACTGCAGCTGAGAAGTCTTTTCATTGATCGGCCTGGTAAATCGCACACACACGCACACAAAACCACAGGGGTCTGTAGAAAGCTAGCGGCCACCCCCTCAGGCGGCTATTTCTTCGATCCAACAGGATCGTCTTTCCTCTCCTGTTTCTGCACTGCAATTCGATTCAAAAGTTCCAGTCGGATTCAATGCACGCTTTCTAATAAGGATGTGGGGGAGGAATTTAAGCCACTTGCTCGTCAAAGGGTGAATTCGGATTTTCTGCAAGGGCTTCGGCTTGGGTTTTGGTTTAGTACGAGGCCGATTTCGGCTCGTTGAAAGAAGCCGCAGGCTAACACGGCTGGCTTGTGGCTGGGAATGTTTTTTCTTCTGTGACCTAGATGACACCTTCTCCCTCAACTCTTGAGTCCTGTGTATCGGGCTTAAAAATTACCTCACAGCTATGTATTCTCCAAAAGTTGAAACTTAAAGGTTGAACCACGAGATTCGGTTGTTCGAAAACAAGACTTTTTCAATTAATTTTATGACATTTTTGAACTAGGCAGATAAAGTTTTTCATCTGTTTACTTTAAAACGTGATGAAAGTTGTTTGTTTAAAGCCCAAAAGGCTTCCGAGCATCACGTAAATATCCCGCCTCAGGCCCCCGACGTCGGAGAGGAAGCTCCATTCCCTTCAGAATTGAAACTAAGGATTATAACTCCTGAGAGGCACCGCTGCGTTGATGAAGTGGGCATTCACGTCGGAAGCCTTAGTGCCTCTGAAAATATTCCAGATACTTTTGACCGTCCCGAGTTCGAGCCTGCTTGGAACTGCTCTTGCACCTGCGCCCGTTTCCTGCGAGCGTCTCTGTGACAATGCCACAGAATTGAATCGGGTTTACGCCCAGCTAACGGGGAATGGTGTATGTCACAACGCAGGCCTAGGACCTTTCCCAATCGAATAAAAACACAGCTTATTTCTCTCGCGAAAACGGACCGGCGCGCTCAAAAGTTACAGTCGCGCGTTTTTCTTTTTCTTCGGCTTATTTATCCAGGCGGGGAGAAGGCCATCTCCCCGTAACAGCCATTTCCCCNCCGTAACAGCCATCCCCCCCCCCCCGCCCCTTCTGATTGGCTCCTCCCTCAAGAAGCTTGTCGCGGATTGGTCTGCGCCTTCCTGTTTGAGCTCTGCTGCTTCCTTTTTTTGCAAGAGATGTTCGCTTGCTCGGAAAGCCAGCGGGCTGGGCAGGAGCGCGGCGTCTCCGGTTCTTTTTGAAAGAGCCAGGTAGGTCTGCGTTAAAAGTCCGGGGGTTCTTCCCGCAGAGGGGGCTTTGCACGCCTCCCTCGCGAGGTCTTTCACGGGTTGCATCTTCACAAGGCCTCTGGAATCTCAAGACCTCGAAATCCCGCGAATCGAGCGCCGGGCGACGAGCGTTTTCTTTTCCCGCTCGGATCCGCCAAGCTGGTGATTTTGTCAGATGGGCTGCTTGGCCAGTTGAGGGGCCCGGGGTGCAGGCGGTTGGGCGGTCGCGGGGGTGGGGGGGGGGGGTCGACCCTTGCGGGTGTTTNGGGGGGGGGTGGGGGGGGTCGACCCTTGCGGGTGTTTTGCCCCCCGGTTTGTAGCCTGGGGGCTGAAACAGAAAATGGAAAACAAAACCAAAAAAGGCTCTTCTCCGCGCCCGAGTTGAGACGCCTCCCTGGGCCAAGCAGGACGGAAGGGGGATCCGACCCCCTTTGCCGCCTTGTCCGACGGGATTTTTCCGCTCTTGGTTGAGAAATGGCCAGACTTGTGTCCGATTCGTGGATCATGGCTCGTCGCCCTCCTCCACTGTCTCCTGGAGTTTGCCCAAATGCCTGTCCGTCGCTTTCGAGGAGATCCAACGCATCCTTTCCCAGCCCGATCTTTCCCAACCTCAGAGTCTTTTCCGGCGAGCCCCTCCTGTCATTGAAGTGACCAAAGTATTTGAGCTTCAGCTTCGGCATTACATTCCTCCAAAGGAGAGCGAAGATTGATTTCCTTTAGGGTTGACTGGTTGCATCTTCTTGGAGTCCAAAGGAAACGCCAGACTCTTCTCCAACCCCGTAATTCAGTTCTTTTGACCTTCATCCTTTTCGGGTAACAAATCTCCTAAAGGTGCGTGACTACTGGGAAAAACCATCGCTTTGATTTACAGGTACCTTTGTCGAAAAAGTGAGGTCTGGTTTTTAATAGGCTGTTTGACATAGTTTTTCTCCCAAGGAGCAAGCTATTCTTTTTTATTATTATTATTATTTTTAATTTCATGACTGTGGTCTGCAGTCAGAATGATCTTGGAGCCCAAGAAAACAAAACAATTTTTACTTGCCTGTTTGAAATAACTGGGTCACTCCTGGTGAACTGTTAAATCCCAAGCTCAGTGGAGACATTTTCATCAGGCCATCCTGCAGCTGAAGTTTGCAGGTGATTTTTGAAAGTGGCATTTTGGGAAAAATAATGGCCATTTAGTACAATTTGGGAGAAAGCATGGTAATATTTGTGCTCTTTAGGAGTAGCGACTAAGGGGAATCCAAAACCTGATATTTGACTACAGCCTTTGCACGTAATGACTGTTGGACCAACTCGTTCCCCTTTGGTAGCTGTAATGATGGCTTGCAGCTTGTGGAGTAGATGGGTTTCTTGATTGTAGGAGGAAAAATCAGTACTTGAACCCTGATAAACTATTGTAAGTTTACGTTGACTTACATATCTGTCATTTCTGAATATAGGTTCTCCTCAACTAGCAATCATTCGATGCTACAACTGAAAAAAGTGACTTATGACTGACCCTCACACTTTTAATCTATTGCAGCATCCCCAGGGTCACATAATCAAGATTTGGGTGGTGATTATGGTTGCAGCATCTTGGGGTCATCTGATCATTTGTGACCTTTCTGGCCAGCAGTGTCAATAGAGGAAGCCGGATTTGCTCAAAGAATGCATGGTTCACTTAACAACCATGACAGAAAAATTCATAAAATTAAGCTGGACTCACTGCCGCTACCTTGCTTAGCAATTGTCCCACTTACGGTCATAAGAGGAAAGTCTGTAACTTGGTCCTTATGGCAGAGACTAATATCATATGGTATTAATTGCAGGAACAAGCCTTCCATCAACATCTGAGACAATGCGCCCTTCAAAGTGGCCACACCGTTTAGGAGTTGCTGCACAAGTGCAGGGGGAGGGGGGGTACATAGGGTCACAGATGGGTGTTGGGTAACGGGACTCATGCTGGGAGAGGAGCCAGGAGGGCAAGTCAGCTGTGGTCAGTTCAGAAGCCATCCAGGCCTGAAGAGTACTTGCTGGAGCCAGCCAGGAGCAACCAGGCACAGGAGGGGTGTGCGTGCTGAGTCTATATAGCCAGCTGGCTAGCAGAAGCCAGAATTGCTGGCTAGAAACCATTTAACTTGTTCACCACGGGCCAAGTTGAGACCAGTACAGACACTCATTCTGCTCACAGTGTGGCCTCTTTTGCTGGCTTGGTTTGGAACAGTGACATCTGTATACAAGCAACAGTGCATTCCGCTGTTTAAATGTGTAGTATATTATGTTAAATTAAATTAAAAAGGTTTGTATAGTACATGAAGCAAACTTCCTGGCTGGATCAATGTGACAGAAGTATAACAGTTTTGTTTCTGTATGATTGTTGAGAAGCCAACCTTCTTGAACCCTTTCTTCTAGGATTGATGTGTAAAACCAAGCATTTTGATGAACTACAGTTTATATAAACCGTGAATGAAGCATAGACTGGGTTGCAGTATGTGTTCTTGGGATGTATTCGAAGTTGCATATAAACCTGAAACTCACAGAGCATGTTTTCATTTATTCGACTTTCATTAACACTGCATGTAGCTTACAACCATGTTCTTATAACTTTGATTTGGATACATCTTTACCTCATGTTAAGTAAGGTTTGCTCTTGGTCAGCTGAGAATAACATTAAATTGATTGGATTTTTAATAGTTATTTTTCCTGTATCTTATATTAATAAGAATTTTCAGGATTGATTTGCTACGCTGAGTCCTTTGTCTTATTTCCAAATAGGCCAATTCTGGGAACAAATGATGAGTAGTGGTAACATATGCTGATGCACACACAACAGTGGTTAACAATGAAAGAGAAAGAGGATTTTTATAAGGATTTGTATTGGTATGGTGTGGCATTATGTAAATAGGAAAGGAGGAAATGTGCTTTCAGATAATCTGAGTAATTTGCATTTAGATAATGCAGTTTCTTAACTAATTGAAAATTTTACTGATTGCATAGAAGAATAAGACCTGCAGTTAATACATAATTGGGCATTTGATTCCACAGGATGAGTCAGTGGTGCAAACTGCAACAGCTGGATTCTAAATTTTTGGAACACGTGCATCAGCTCTATGATGATAACTTTCCTATGGAGATCAGGCAATACTTGGCACAGTGGCTAGAAAACCAAGATTGGTAAGAGGCTTAATTTGTGTGAGCTATCAAAAAAAAAATAAAGGCTTTGATTCTTAGCAGGAGTAGGATGCAGTCAGCAGTCATGAGAAGTTAAATTATTTCTCTCAAAACTAATGGAACTTTGCTGAGGAAGTAACTTCCATTGGATTCGGTAGCCTCCTATTGTATTTTGTATTCTTAAACCAAATGCTGTGAAAAGAAATGGGAAGCTACGTCCTCAGTCTCATAACAGCACATAACAAAAATTCTGAACCATGTGCATGTTGAGGAAAGTGCTTAGCATAAGCAACTGTCATAAAGTGTAAACCAGCATTTTGTTTCACTCTAGAACTCTGATGTATAGAGCAGCATATTTAAAATAAATCACATCTCATTGCAATTCCACCTTAACCCTTGGACTCTTTTGTGACTTGTCAGGTACTTTAGAGTTTGTCTTGAGTTACAGTTTGTGCATGTAATTCCTATTCAGAGGCAAATCTCCAAATTCATAACTTGACAATGCATACACAATACAATATGCAATATAGCCAGGGGTGGGATTCAAATTTTTTAACAACTGGTTGTGTGGGCGTAGCTAAGTTGGTGGGCGTGGCTTGGTCATGTTATTGGCTGGGCGTGGCCAGCTCAATATCATTCACATCAAGACACGCATCTCCTCACCTGGCCTTTCATAACTGTGGGGATGCTGCAACAGTCGTAACTGAAAAATGGTCATAAGTCACTTTTTTCAGTGCCATTGTAACTTTGAATGGTCATTCCACACAAGCAAAGTATCAGTAAAGGAGGGGAAAATAATTCCAGAGACGTTCTTGAGACAGAAAGTCTAGTCCTGCCAAGAATGTAATAAGGGTTAACAGAGAGGCAGTTTCTGTAAGCAACACCAGAATGTTTCCTTCCTGCCTTCCTTACAGGATTAGGCCAGTAATTTCTTCTAAGAACTGGTTCTCCCAACTGCTTAGAATGTTAACCGGTTCTAGGCAATAGGTGCGAACTGGTAGAATCCCACTCCTGAATATAGCCATAATAATAGCAAAAAAGGATATGCAACTGAATTGGAAATACTGCCCTTGTCCAGCATGTTACTTTATTGCTGTTCAGTCAGCTGGGTTCTGTAATTGGCACAGCAGTCTGTATTGTTCATGTGTATTCGCTATGGGTTCCCCTGCCAGATGTAGGGTACTTTAGGGACTATTGGAAAGTTGGGTTGGTTTTTGACTGCTAATCTAAGCAGAAGGGCAAAGAAAAATAAATTGGGGTTTTTGCAATATAAAGAGATGGAAGATATGTTAATGCTATTTGCATGCTTCATCTTCTAGGGACCATGCTGCTGAAGATTTTTCAATGGCAACGTTGCTCTTCCAGAATCTTCTGTCACAGCTGGATGATCAATATAGCCGTTTTACCCAGGAGAACAATTTTTTATTGCAACACAACATCAGAAGGAGTAAACGAAACCTCCATGTCAGTGTACAACAGCATTTTCTAATTTGCCTTTGTGAAAACATCTTAGAATAATTCTGTTGATAATGTGTGGATTATTTCTATAGTGTAATGAAAGGAACCTTTAAAAAATAATTGCTGTGCCATCCGAAGCAGAATATAACAATGAGCCCATGAATGAGTCCTTCCCTTCCCACACTCAGTTCTTGTTAGCTTTGTTCCCATTGTAGCAACTATCTTTGAACTTCTGTCATTTTTTCCTAGAAGAAGAAAGGGAACATGTGTAACTTATAACTTTCATTGTAGTTGTAAGCTTCTGAGTCTTCAGTGTTTTATTTTTTAATGTCATTTTTGCTTGACATCTTTTGCAGTGTAGCTTCTAATAACCATACCTCCATATGTTATGCATGCATATCTTATTATTATGAAGAAGAAAATTCCACCAGGATTGGCTGGACGGTGACTTTTGTCTCTATTTTTTTTCCTGGTGTGATGGACACATTCCTTTTTCAGCCTTAAATTTGAGGAGCTCCTTTTTAATCAATGCAGTAACAGAAAGCATTTCTTAGTATATAGCAGTTGTATATCAAGTATCATTTCTGAGATTGAAGGATGTCTTAGCTTAGAAGTGAAAAAATGAGGATACTACCATAGGATTTACAAATACAGCATATGATTTGTAATAGAATTCTGACTCCCATTTCTTTAATGGAAATAATAACGGAGAGTGTAGAATAGAGACCTGCTTTCATAGTAGTCTATGGTAGTGACCATAGTGAAAAAAAATACTGGAAGTCCCTCACTGTATATTTCATGCTATAATCCAGAATACTTTTGTGGAAGAACCCATGTATATGGCCGTGATGATCTCCAAATGTCTCCAAGAAGAAAGGAACATCCTGAAAATTGCAGAGTCCACAAATCAGGTAAGTTATCCTTTGTGTGCTTGGAAAACAGCATCCTGTTTGATCATTGTGCAGCCTCATGTCCTTCAGTTTCAAATTTTAACATGTCTACTAAATTTAGCATTTTCTCAGAATGGAAAGCAACAAATTAACCCAAGTAATATTCATGAAATATTCCTGCTGTTGTGGAGAATGATTTTCCTTACTAGGGAGGGGGAAATTCTACATCATGGTACATTTAATTCTTGATTTTTTTTCCCCATTTTAAATTCCAGATGCAAACAGACAGTGTGCAAAATATGGCGACGCCGGGCAAAGTGAAAGAGTTGGATGCAAAAGTCACAACTGTGAAGAATCGTGTCATAGTACGTTAAAAGAGTTGCTACTTCTTTTTTTCTTTTTTTTGCCATATCAAAGCCCAAAGGGGAACACATTGTTGTTTCAGATGCACAGATTAGGGAATGTGCAAAGAGAAGCTACATTCAAGAAGGATTGAATGGCTGTCTGGGAACAACGGACAGTGTTTAATCTCCCAACGACATTATTAAAATCTTGCTATTGTCATATGACAAAACTTGTTGAATAGTCATATTTTTAGCACCAGTTGGTTGTGAGACACGCATAGAAGTAGGACAGGGACATATGTAACATAGCCTTCTCCAGCCTGATGAACTTAGTTGATGTCTATTACAAGGTAGCATTTCCTAGAGATCTTGAATTTAAATCTTTTCAAATCTCAATGTGATCAGTGGTTGATATTTAGACAGCGGCAGGTTTCTATTCCTGACTATTCCAGTGAATATTCTGGTTTAACTAGAACAAAGGACCCTTTGGTTCACATTATTACTCTGCTAAGCCTGAAGATTCACTGGTCCCTTGCTTTGGTCATATTTTTTGACTGAATCTATTTTAAGACTTTGTCATAAAGATAAAATAGGAGCAAAGGCCTATTTTGATAACTGTAGTGAAATGAATCATTGAAGTCATTACATTTCTTTTCATAAATGCCACCATTTTCCATTAAGTGATTCCAAATGTCTGATGAGCTTATTTGTTTTGTAGGAAATCGAGCAAATGATAAAAAATCTTGAGGATGTTCAAGATGAATATGATTTCAAATTTAAAACCTTTCAGGTCAGAGGTGAGGAGTCATTTCTAGCCTTTTTAATGAAATCTGTTGTTTCCTATGTTAGACATTATTCCCTGACAATGAAATCATGTCCAGCTGAAGCTCAGTTGAAGTCTTAATCTGTTAAACATTTGTTACAGACTTGATTTCCATTTTGTGAATGTCCAGATCTGACATCAAGATCTGCTGCTTATGCTCATATTACTCCAAATCATCCAGCCTCACTTGGTTTCCCTCCACATCCACTTGTGTTGGATTGCAACTCCCATCCTCTCCCAGCTGTATATTACCTGGGGATAGATTAACCTAAGAAGACTTGAAATGAACTCCCAACATTGAGCTTAGAACAAAACCACTCAAAACAATCCAGTTTTGAGTGTTCTACCTTCAACTGGAATGAAACTTGAATTGTTCTTAATATTCCTTCATAGAGAATTCCAAGCAAGCTTTTCATTTATTTTCCATCCTGCAAAATCTAGGCTCACATCATTACCAGGATGGGAGACATTCTATCTAATCCTTGTTCTAGCTTGTCAGAATCCATTGGACCTTGCCTTTTGCTGCTAATTTTAGGTCTTGGTTCTTTATTATTTGGAATACCATATTCTAGATCAGTGGTTGCCAACTGGTGGTCCACGGCCCATGAGAAAATTTTGGTGGTCCCCAGAGAAATGTCAGCCCCAAAGCAATTAATCCAGGCTGTGCGGGAACATAAGGCTTGTGTCACTTGCATTGCAAACAACACAAGATACTGTGGGGAGGTTGGAGGAGGGAACTTGCCCCACGCATCTCGCCTGACCACTGGGCTGCTTCTTTCTGCTTGTTTCTTCTTCTGCTTTTGGCTGCACGCAAGGAAAGCAGCAAAAGTCTTTCTCTCCCCCAAACTCCGCCAGAAATGAGTCTTTGGGACNACAATATCCTGCAATCCCAAATAAAGAACGATCAATCAGGAAAAAGTCTGCAGGAAAATCCCCCACCCTGTTTTCCTCCTGATCAATTGTTCTTTATTTGGGATTGCAGAACACCATCCCCCCCCCCCCCCGAGAATGGAGCTGAAAAGCAGGTTAGTGAAGGAATGTGGCTCCCTTGGAGGGTGTGTGTGTGTGTGTGTGACCTCTGTGTCTGTGTGTGGGGACGAGGGAGAGAGAACATCACCGCCAGCCCTCCAAGTTTAGATTGGATCTCTCTCTGTCCCTCTCCCACCAACATCAGCAAGCCACCATCAGTCAAAATTCATATTAGTGGTCCACGGGATTTAAAATTATGAATTTGGTGGTCCCTGAAGTCCAAAAGGTTGGTGATCCCTGTTCTAGATCATGGGTGTCAAACACAAGGATGTGGTCAGATCCAGCCTGCCTGGCCATCCTGGAAACAATAAGAGGCTGGCCTGCGTCGCTTTGGCCCATCCCATTCCAGCAAGCAGCAGTGCAGTTGCTACCCAGGAGCTGGCAGGAGTAAACACCCCTGATGTTGCACATCCTTCACTGGGGCTGCTCGGCAGGGAGAGCTGAGACCCCACCCTCTGAGGCATCAGCTCCAGAGCACTTTTGAGGTGCCTGACCAACACAATTCCTTCAGACAGAGCCCCCAAGGCTGCGGTCCCTTCATTGGACTGAAGGCAGCCTTCTGTCTTGCAGTCCCCCGCCAGACTTCTGTTCCGAGCTGAGAATTACAGCCAAATTCCCTGCTCGGTCGGAAGCTTGGGGGCAGTGGGGCTTCCCTCTGCAAGAGTGGGTGAGTCGTTGGTGGTGCCTGGGGCTCAAAGGCCCTCTTCCTCCAGCCTAGGAATAGGTGTCACTTCCTACTCTGCCATCTGCCACACTTTGGGGATGCCCAGCCTGATACGCAGGGAAGCACTGTGCCCTCTCCTGCTTTTTTCTGGGCCTGCTAGTGAAGCGCCCCTCTCATGCACCCAGTGCCCTTTGGCACCGCTGTAGGCCGCTGCAGTTGGGTACAGGAATGGAACATGCTCCACATGCAGGACAAGGCATGACCCGCAAGGAGACCGAGGTGATGACCAGTGATGATCTACTCTCCAACCAGAGACCAAAACATACAGTGGGTTGGAGTAAGCGCCTCCAGCGGTCCGCATCATGTTCCTCTCCCCCAGCCTCTGCTTGCTGCTTGGACAGCCAGCCCAGTGATGGCAGCAGGCTCCGGAGCTGAGGGGTTGGCAGGTTGCATCTACAGCCGGAAACCATCACCTTGCACACAAAGGGCAGCGAGCGCATGGTGCCCGATAGATTTCTGGCTATAGCTTCCCCGCCCCCTGCCTTGCCTCATCTCATCCTGTGGGATGAGCCTTCCATCTCCACCCACCAGAGGCCCCTGGATTCCCTCCTCAATCCTGCCCAGGCACCAGCCACATGAGTGACGTCAAGCGGGCCATGCCTCTTTCCTCAGCCCCCATTGAACAACCACAATACTGATCTGGCCCTCAATGAAATTGAGTTTGACACCCTGTTCTAGCTCCTCTTGTGAATAAGATCACATGTCTGGGAATTGCAAATCATCAGTATCTGAAGTGCTGCAAATTGCCTATCCTTGGGCTAGATTTAAGTATATTTTTCCCCTTATGCTTTGCTTTTGTACATTCCTAGTATCTTGTCCTTTGGCTTGGTAGCCTTATAAGTAGTCCTTGACTTTCAACCATTTATTTAGTGACTTTTAAAAGTTATAATGATGCCAAAAAAGTGACTTGGAGCCAGTCCTTGCAATTAATTACCTGTCACAGCATCCCTGCAGTCATCCCTTAGCAACCAGCTGACATGACAATTGTAGCATCCTGTGATCACATGATCATCATTTGCAATCTTGCCCCGCCAGCTTCCAACAAGCAAAGGCGAACAACAGGCAAAGCTGGCAGGGAAGGTTACAAGTTGTGATTATACCTTGTCTTGTCTAAAGATGGTGGCAAAGGTAAAAATTTGCGGTCATGTGACACCTCACTCCCTTCATACCAGAGAGAATTTGTTTGATATTGTTTATTGCTTATCCTTTTTTTTTTACTTTTCCTTTCTGCAATTTTAAATATGAAAGACATAAAGTTCTGGCATGATCTCTTTTGCAGAATGTGAACCCAACAACATGACCCAGGATGACTATAAAAAAGAAAAAGTACAGCTCCACACCATGTATTTGCAGCTTCATGGTAAAAGACAGGTGATGCAGCTGGTTGTTTCTTTGGAGAGCTGTGATTGTTCATTGGTGTAAATAGCAGGCACTATTTTTGTTTCCCCTCCCTTTAAAGGCTTTGAAGAACCGATGGTTGGAGTCCAAAGTGTTTGGGAGACAGTTGTATAATAGTTGGAGGATAAGACCAGGGAAATTCTAATTCATCATGAGCTTTGGATGTTACTGAGTGCCTTTAAACAGTCACTGCCTCTCAGTACAACCTAAGCATTATTGGGAAAATATGATCTTAGAGGATGTAGTACTATGATTGTCATCTTCAACTCAAGGGAAAGGAAAACATACACACAACAAAATTCACTTAGAGGTGGATGCCACAGTATAACAGGGTTCTTTTTGAATGGAAGATTAGCTTTACAAGGCTGGCAATTGGCACAGATAAACAAGCCAGTGGAGGCCTTTCTTATTATTACAGTGAGGGCTTTTATCACAAGTTTTTATAATATAGTTTGGTGTTCACCTGATACCAGCTTTTCTCCTAGGTTTCACTCCTAAAGACTCCCTGTAGTTCTCCTGCTAGCTATTGGGTTTCCGTCCCCTTTCATCCCAACTCTCTCCCCCTCTTCTGTGTTTTAACAAGAGAGCAGGTAAAAAGGATGGGCTGAAATTTTACTATCATGCATTGGTTTGATCTTCTTGAACATTCTACTGGTTCTTCTTGAACATCTATTGGTTCTCCATGGAGGAAAAAATCTGAGTCTTCTGCCCAATCCTTCCCCAGGGACAGCCATGTCTCCTCCCCTTCTTGGGCAGAGTTTTTACCCCTCTGGGTCTTCACTTTCCTTTTTGAAGCCACCTATGAATCTTTTTTTCTCCTTTCCCAACCAGGAACCAAAAAGTGCTCCTCACACTTAATTTCTCTCTCCATCTTAATTCTGTAGCCACTTGATTCACTCCATGCAATCCTCTTGTGTCATTCCAGTTTTTAGTCAGGCCAACAAGCAGCATGCCCCCCAGCAACTGAGGAGGTAGGTGTCCCCCTAGGGATCTGGTCCCCAAGACTTATTGAGCAGGCTTGACTACTGGAACTGCTGTCTTAGCATCTCACCACACCAGCCCTGGCTAGCTGCAAAGTTGGTTCATCAGCCCTTGTAATAGCACAGCTGCCATTCAAAGCCAGCATTGAGCAGCTTCTCCCCTTGTACTCACTCACATCAGCAAAACAACAGCTACATCAGGCCACTAAAATCCATATGCCACAGTAGTGCAATGTGTCATCACTGCTGTTCTCCAGTTTAGTGTAGGGCAGTGGTTGTCAACCTTTTCTTCACCATGGAGCCCCTGTAAATACCTTTTGTGACCACAGGCCACAGCCAAGGACCTCCAAGACTTAACTCAAGATTTAAATCATAACATTTCTTCTAACCTTCGCAGACATCACCTGTGATAACAATGCACACGCACACACAGGGTTAGCAGACCAGAGGTTGAGAACTACTGGTGTAGAGGGTAAGTTGTCCTTGACTGAGATAAGCCAGATCAAAAGCAACACATGAAAAAACAGGGCTTATGTCCAAAACAAGCAGAAGGTAATGTGAAAGCAGTTCAAGCTTTTCAGCTCCCTAATTCATTTGCACATAGGGACAGGGACAATAAAGTTCAATCAGATTTATAACATTCTATTAGCTACAGCTAGTGTTTTAAAAAGTAGCTTAGCCTTCTTGTGACATTGATTTCTTGCTTTGCTCTCCATGGTAGGGTTGACAAATAGAAATTTAACAGTCATTCATTTAGGCTTCCCTCTGACTTCCATTCCTGCCTTGTTTATTGATGTCACTGTATTATCCACTGATGGTTTTGGCTGCCATAGCATTTAAAAAATTGAAAGGTTCCTTACTTTGTAGGTTGACCACTAGTTCCTCTTATTTATTTGTTAGCTATGTATTCCACAATTCAGTCGAGAACTTAGAAGATATATTGTACATGGTGCTTCTTCCTTGTGTTATTTCTACCCAACAGTCCTATCAAGTAGGGTGTGGAGTGTTGAATCTGCATCCTGCCTTTTGGATGCAGTTATTGCAACATAAGTATGTCCCTTGGCTAAAGACTAGAACATCTTCCTGTATTCCAGAAAATTCCCACTGTGCATCACGTGAATGTTAGAGCTCTTTTAAAATTGAATTTTCAAATGGATCTTGCCAAGATTGATCTTGTAGAGTAATAGATAGTAGAGTAATAACTTGAATGTGTTTCTTACTGGATTCTCTCTAGGATGTGCTACACTTGATATCCTCTTCGTTGCCTGTGATTGAAAATACCCAAAATGCTCTGATAACAGAAGAGCTGGTTGAATGGAAGCATCGACAACAGATGGCTTGTATTGGTGGCCCACCCAACGCCTGTCTAGATCAGCTTCAAAACTGGTAGGTCTCTGAAGCATGGCAAGTACAATCAGGAATTTTCTGAATTAATTCATCCAGAAGGGAAACGTACCTGAAAATTTTCACAGAAAACTATCTGTTCTGAAAGCTAATACTTTCTTGAGGGTTGGAATTCTGTTATTCTTCTCTTCTTGTCCTGTTTGTGAGTTTTCCACATTTTTAAAATATTTAAAATATTTTTAAAATATGTAAGTTACATTCTTCTGTTGATAAAATGCACTGTGTTGACTGTGCCATTTGAGAATTATGACACTTTGATTCTAACAGACCTCCAATGCTACCAGGTCTAATAACTTTTCAGCAAATGTTCCAACAGTTGCATTTCTGAAGGTGGGCAAATTTCTTAAGTGACTCATGTCCCTAAAAAGTGGACATTAGTAATGGTTGGAAGACTTGGGAAAAACTACTGATTTAGAAATGGAATCCAAGGTCCAAACAGTTGTATATGGATTCAAGCATACCAAGAATGCTCTGAGACACATGTCTTAAGAGCCTTGTAAAGTTACACGTTGGCCCTAAACAGTTAAAGACTGCTAGTTCCTCCTGTACTTGTTGTCCCAAGGAGAAATGTAGCAATCTTCACATACAATTATTGTAATGATAGGTTTACCTCAGTGGCTGAGAGCCTTCAGCAGATTCTTCAACAGCTTAAAAAATTGGAGGAGCTGGAACAGAAATTCACCGATGAAGCTGATCCCATTACCCAACAGAAGAAAGGGCTGTATGAGCGGACATGGAATCTCTTCAAGCAACTCATTCAAAGGTATTTTTTTTCTTGTGTTAGGTGGGTAAGAATGGGCATTTCCTTGTTTAGAAAAGCATATTTCATCTTCCCATCCAAGCTGAAGAATCTGTCCCTTTTCTCTTATCTAGCTGAATAAATTATTTGGTTGAAATGTGAGGAGTCACATTATTCCCAAAAGATCTGAACTCTCCAGTGAAATAATTTTTGTTTGAAATTGTGCAGTTTTTAAATTAGATTAATTTGTATTTGGATCACATTTAAAAGAAATTGAAAGGTGTCTCCTACTGACTGATTTCCTTGAAAACTGCAGAGAGTCTTCAAAATCTCAGAAGGCTAGAAGAAAAATGCCAAAGAGTTGTGATGGGATGGATCAGGCTTCCCCAACCTAGACAAAAATTTGTGGATTGGGAAGATTTGTTTATAGGAGGGGTACTCAATAGGCCATGGCCTATTCGCAAATGAGCCTCAGGCCTGCACACATGCCCAGCCCAACTCATGCGAGTGGTGGGCTGGCACACATGCGCACGTAGTGTGCATGCTTGTGCAAGTGTGCCAATACCATTCATGAGAGTCAAGCTGCGTGCACCTGCAGGCTAGCCCCTGCTTGTGTGGCCCTGTTCCCCTCTCCCCACTCCCAAAGCTAGGTCACCAGGCTGCAAAGGTTGAAGTCAGCTGGTTGAGAGAACCATGGAAATGTATTAAAAGAACAATTTTAAATTATATTTTTATTTTTAACTACTTAGAGTTCGTTCTTTATCAATTTTGTTCCTAGCATGCTAGATGTTTGTTCCATATAAATAACTTGAAAAGAAAACCTAAAGCCTCTTTTTTAATGTTCACATTTACATTATAGAAGATTGAGGATCTGTTCCATTTTTGGCATAATATTCTATTCCCCTTTTGAAACAATTCAACAGTACTTTTTTTTTTTCTATCCAGCTCCTTTGTTGTAGAAAGACAACCTTGCATGCCTACGCATCCTCAGAGACCATTGGTTTTGAAGACTGGAGTACAATTTACAGTAAAGTTGAGGTAATTCATTTTATACCTGATGTGATTCATGTATGGTGTTTTTTTAAATAACTTTAAAGGAAGTGATTAATTCCAAACTAAAGTAAAAGGGAAGACTCCCTCAAGTCAAGTTTGATCCGTGCAAGTTTACCAAAATGGTTTGTTACTGCTTTCTTTCAGAATATTTTATGATTTCCTAGTTTAGCCAATTTGGAAGAAAAAATATGCTGCATCTTAACATTCTGAAGAAAAAATGTTTCTCAGTAGAATATCATTTTAAATAAAATTGCCAATATTTTAGTGCATGTTAACATTTACTTGCTGCAGATCTGATTCTGCATTCTGCTGTTTCTTCTATTGAAGATAGTGAAGTACTCAAGTTCTGGTTCTTAGACTCATTTCATGATTGGCTCCACACCTCAAGCAGAGATGGGTCATAGATCTTAACTTGGAATCACAAAGGCTGGATTTTACAAAACACATGAGTAAAATGAAACATATTGTCACTTAGTACGATATGTGAACCTTATCCATGTCACAGGATACAATTCTTTAACTATTTATATAGGAATTGTCTTCCATATGTTTTTAGTTAGATGCATGTAGGATTGTTTTGAGTGAATTTGCATGCAGAGCTCTTACCCAGGCTAGCTCAAACTAGGATTGGCTCCTGCAATGATCTCATAAGTAAAATATTAGGCTGGTATTTACATTATGGTTTTTCAACTCAGTGGTGCCTCCTCTGATGACAGGTGTTTCTTTTAATCTTGAGGGGTTCTGGGTTCTCTCTGAGCTTTCTTGTTATCTTGCAGATGTATCAGTGCTGGTTGATGTTACCTAGTTTGGGTAATGAAATATCTGCAAGAAAACAAGCAAGCTCAGGGAGCATCAAGGTTCCCTCATATCAACCCTGAGCTACAAATATTCTCCTTTATTAAGTTTTTTAGTCTTGTAAAAATTTGAGCAGCAGAGGAGGAGCAGCCCTCCTCATAATCTTCACCACCTGTTTAAACAAACAAAAAAGAATAATTTTACTTGCTTCCATTTCTGTTTACTGTGATCTTCCAAGAATCAAAGAATCTTCTGTTACAAAGATACAAATTAGACCTTGGGCTGATACGTGAGGAAAATGCTTTTCTTGAAGGGCTTAAGGAAGATCATCAAGACCAAAAAAAAAAATCATTTTTTTTCTGTATTCTTACCTTTGTGTTGCTTGAACTTCCAGATTGCTGGTGAAACTCCAAGAACTGAATTATAAATTGAAAGTGCAAGTTCAGTTTGATAAGTAAGTGACCTATTACCACCATTCAGATGAATGATCCCTGATCGTGATTTCCACACTTTCCAAACTTAGACAACTTTTACTTTTGCCCTATTCTACACTCTCTTGCAATCTTTGTCTGGCATGATTTCCATTTCTTACAGTTGTACAGTTTTTATGTATTTTGCTATAGTATCTAAAATTTCTGATTAGCTGTTTTCATCAAAGTTAATTACTATTAATTTATTTTTAAACAAGAGAATCTGAGCAAAAAATCTTGAATATAAGAATTTGTAATGCACTTTGAGTTCATCTAGTAGAGTTCTCCAAGTTTTCTGGGTTGGTGACCTGGAGGGGGGGGAAGAGGGGAGTCGCATCTGCAGGCAGGGGCATGTGTGGACGGGCAAGTGTCTACAACATTTGTAATGAGGCTCATGCAAGTGGGGCCACAGGTGCCAGTGACAAGGTTTGTGTGAATGGGGCTATGAACACCAGCAATGAGGCTCATGTGAGTGGGGCCGCAAATACCTGCAACGCTCATAGTGACGCTTGAACAAGTGGGGCCATGCACTCACACAGACATGCGTGCATTGGCCAGCTGCTTACATGGCCCCAGTGGCCATTAGGCCGCTGCCCACAGGTTGGTGACTCTTGATCTAGTACTTTCCCTGCTTAGTTAAAAAATTCAGTACTATAGCATTCTTAACAGATGGCCCTCCAGCCTCTGTTTAAACACATCCATTTAGGAAGGATCTATATATCTGTTAACTCTCCAGGCATTGCTGCACAGCTCTTAACCTTTTTCCTGATGTCCCATAAAAGTGTTATTTCCTATTGTTTAAATGAAAATAAAATACTTTGCTGCTGGCAGGTACGGTACCATGATGACTCCATTACTTTGAAGAAAAATGCCTTTAAATATGCTATGTGGCTTGGAAACTACAACAGGAATAGCATTTCATCCATCAGTGTAACAATTATAGCTACAGACCCTGTGACTCTCATTCTGATTGTAGTGAGCTAAGGAACAAAAAATGCAATCCAGAATAAGTAGAAGGTTCAGTCAAATGTCAGTCAAATAGCTTTTACCTTTACTTCATCTGTCAAAGTATATCTGTTCACAGACTACAAATAATTATTGTTAACAACTATTTGTTCAGCAATTGTTCAAAGTTACATGAAGGAGGGCTACTTCATGACCAGTTCTCATAGTTGCATCCGTTGTAGCATCTTGCAATCACACAATGACCATTTGCAACCTCCTCTGTCAACTTTTTATAAGCAAAGTCAATGCAGAAGGAGGCAGGAGGTTACAAATAGCCATCTCATGATGAGATGTTGCTACTGGACAGGATTTGCCTCATTGCACAACTGCACAGCAACTGGGACTGCTATTACAAATTGGCCAGGTTATGTAACGCTGCAGCTTACAAATGCTTTGCTTAACAATCCTGGCCATAATTAGCATTGGTAAGTGGGACTACTTGTGCTCATGTGTAAGTTTTATTTTGAAAATAAATAATAAGGTAATTCATTTTGGGTGCCTAACAGAGATGCAGTCTCTAAATGGAAACACCACCCGCTCAAACCAGCATATAATGAAAAATGGCTACCCTGTCATTCATCTCAAATTTAAAACCGTCTTGAAAAAGAGAGTCTGCAGATTTTCTGGGTCATTAAGAACGATACTTGGGGCAACAAGTGCCGTAATGTTGGGGAACTCACAGAAAACCCCATTCTCTGTCCCATTTCCATTCCACCTTGCAATGCTAGGGTCTTAAGAAAGCTCTTGAGCTTCTTTAGAATGGGCAAAATCCAGAAACTTCTGGTGGCAAGGCAAGGACGAACAGAGGTGCAGAAGCCCTGTCTCTAGTTTCAGCTAATCTCTCCTTGCGGTTAGTGCAATCCGTTGAGGGTGCTTGAGTCCCGGAGAGATTCGTGCCGGTGTGGGGGGAGACTCGGGCTGCAGTTTGGGGAAGGCAGCCCCCCTGCAGCGAAGAGGAAGACCTCCAGAGCCCAACATGCAAGAAGCAGCCTCCTACCAATGGCGGCTCCGAAGTCCAGACTGCCACCGATGTAAAGAAACGAGTGAATGACAGGTTGTGAGATCGCTGGGGAAGAGTGCGGTAGGGAAAGTTAGCGGCGGAGAGGAGGATTGGAAAATCATAGACTTGTATTAGGCTGTTACAAGTGTTTGTCTGATACTTTTGAGGAGGTGATTTTATCTGAAGAAAACCAGGACAATTGAAGTAAGAACGTTAAGATAAAAAGTAAAATTGGAGG
>BHFT01072113.1:0-14749 GCA_004320025.1 Laticauda laticaudata
CAGACAGAAGAAACCAGAAACACCAATCAAACAAACTCCAAGTCCAATAAACACAGACCAAGACTCCCAACCAACCAATCAGGATATAATATAGTACTATATAATACTATATATTCACTATATATTACTATTTACAATTTGTAATGCTTGGTATCAATCAAAAAAGATAATTGTAGGAATACTGCTTAATATTACTTCTGACTGTTTATCTTTTAGGTGAACATCATCTGCAGACAGATCCACTGGCAAAGATATAAAGGGTAAAATATGAATTACCAAAGTCTGACAGGTAATCAGAAGTACACATAACTTAATATTACAATGTATTTGATAGACAAATATACAGCTAGAAAATCCACTGAGGCTTTCTCTTTCTTTCTCTTTCTGAGTGACTTAAATTGGGAATCCCTTTGGATTTGCAATAACTCATGGTAACAAGCATTGAGACTTAAGTTGCATTCTTCAATGTCAGATGCTTAATTACTGGAATTTTATAAACTAATTTTTTTCACCAGCCAAAATATAGCAAAATTACATGGCAAAAGATATCCAGTAGGAATTAAAATTGCCACTCTCAATTCTTTTTTAGATGTGGCAAGTTTATACCAAGAAGGTTTATACCAAGAAGGAAAGGAAATATTATGCTTAATATATGTAGATTGGATATTTAAATTGAATATGATTACATCTATTATAAAATAAATATCAACAAAAGTTATGTTGCCTGATTTCATGAAGTGAATTGTCTTCAATTAAATATATATAAAATGTCATGTGTACTGTCTCCTTGGGAACTCATGTCTCATTGATATATTCTGGACGAATAATTTAAAAATTCCTGGAGTACTATGTATATCACAGTGTAAATTTCAAGAATGAAAAAAAAACATTTTATCTCTTGAGCTAAAATGTTGGACAATAATTCCATGGATTAAAATTTAAAAACAATTATACTGGGAGGTGGATATGTTAAAAGAGTTTGATGCAGTGGTTAAGTCATCAGGCTAGAAACCAGGACACCAAGAGATCCAATCTCACCTTAGGCCCAAAGATCTCTGGATGACTTTGAGTCAGCCACTTTCTTTCCACCCTCAGAAGGAAACATTGCAAACTATAAGGGAGGGAGGGAGGGAGGGAGAGAATTTCATCTTTGAGGATGAAATTCTTATAAACAGTGTGAATTAGGCAGGAAATATAATTACTTTCTTAAGAGGAATGACAAACTTTCTAAAAGCAGCATGCAAAATTTGGTAGCAATAATTTGATAGCAATAATTCACATTTGCAACTAAATTACTGCAACTTGCAAATTTCTATGGCCACCACCTCTCCAGCCTTTCAGAAAACTATCAAGACTTGCTTTTGTATCTAGGTGCTAAAGTAGAGTAAGGATGTTTGGAGTTGGTTGTGGGATATCCCAATGGGATAATTGAGACACAGAATTTAGTTTTGGTTTTAGGATGTTACGGTTTTTATAGTTTTATTGTGGTTGTGAACTACCAGGAGTTGTGCTTTTAGATGAGTGATCATAAAAATCATATAAACAAACAAATAAATCAATATTAGTATTTCCTCAGATACTTGGAAATTTTAATTTTAATTTAAGGTATTCATGAAGTGTACATACATACATACACAAACACATGTGCATATGTGTGTCAGTCTGTCTGTTGATCTGTCAATCTATTTGTTAGACTGTCTCCAATTTGGAAACCACTCATCTCACTCACAGAATAAGTTTGGACAGTGTACAGTAAAAACCTAAAAACCATATATAAATATATTCCCATAGGAGGCAATTAAAAAAGGAACAGAATAATTAAAAATTGAAAGCTATAAAGGCAAAGGAAGAATTTATTGTCTAAATTAGAATGCTAATTGATTTGTTGAACATTGTGCATGCATCACAAATCCTCCCTTGGTTTTTTCCCTTCGCTGAAGGTAATGAGCAGTGAAGTTGGATAACTTTTAGAAACACTATTATTTTATTTAACTATGAAGTAAAGTAAAGCATGCTGTGAACTTCCCAAAAAGTAAAAATGTCAGCACTTTATTAATGTGTAAAATGAATGAATTTAAACAGAATGAATTAATCTGATTGGAAAAGCCATAACCTATTTATGTACTATTTTTAAGGAAAGTTTAAAGCAATATCCATTATTTTTCCACATAAAATAACAATCTTGAAGAGGATTAATTTATCCTATTTTACAGTAGATATGTCAATATCTAAGATTCTTTAGATGTTCCTTACTTTCAAGAACTTTGAGTCCTAGTAAATGAAGTTAGATCAGTACTGCTATCGCTACCAAGTCAGAAGGAACTGACAGATTACCAATTAAAATATGGCAAGCAACAGAAGACGAATCAATTTCTAACGAAGCTATACCACAAATCTAGAAAACAATACGGTGGTTAGGATATTGAAAGTGGTGGAAAGAAGTAGAAGGAGAGGGAGAGAGAGAGAGAGAAGGGGGGAGGAAAGAAGGAGAAGGAGAAGAAGTGATTGAAGGAGACTGATAACAGGTCCTCAAGAGTTTTGGCACTCACAGTACCCATCCAGTCATGTGATTACAGGCTGGGAATTCAGCACCTGGCTTGCAAGTATGACACTACAATGACCCACAGTCACACATTTCCTGCCAACTTGCCACAAACAAAGTCAATGGGGAAGTCGGCAGGAAATCAGAAGCCATGATCATGTGAGATTCTTACTGTCAGGATGGGCTTAAGATTCAAAATCAGAGGAGGGGACCAATGATCAGCAGCCAGCTCCGGAAGTGCCAGCAGATGATGAACAGCCACTCCAGTGCCACCAAATGTGTATGTGAGTAGTATGCGACGGGCGCCTCTCTTCCGTCTGGAAGTTGGTGGCTCAGGATGGCTCCGACTCCAAACGGTGATGCNGCAGGGGTCTTCAAACTTGGCAAGTTTAAGACTTGTGGACTTCAACTCCCAGAATTCCTCCTCCAGTCATGTTAGCATAGGAATTCTGGGAGTTGAAGTCCACAAGTCTTAAACTTGCCAAATTTAAAGACTCTTGTTTTTATGCAATGAATCATTTTAACTCAGGAGTTTGCCAGAAGACTTGCTGCAGGAGCCAATCCTTAAAAGCTTAGAAGTCCTCTCCTCAGTGTAAGGCAGGTGTTTTGTCCGGAAAAATGATGAGAACGGTGTTTGAAGTTAGCAATCTTTTTATTTGTTGAAAGGCTTTTTTTTCTTTGTGCCCCCAAGTCCAAATTGCTTTTATTGTCCAAGACCGGTGTAGCGGTTCTGCTATTGTGCCTTATTTGGTAGGAAAACGTTATAAAAATTTATTAGACCCAAGAATGCTTGTAACTCGCTTTTTTTTGGTTTTGGTGCGTTATTTATGGCTTTAGTTTTCTTTTTCGGTGGGTGTTATACCCTCTCCGTCTATTAGATAGCCCAGGAATTCGACGCTATTTCTTTTTAGGCAGCACTTTTCTTTTTTTACTTTGAAGCCAGAATCTCTAAATTTAGTGAGTACTTTTTTAAGTCTGTCTTTGAGCTGAGTTTCATCTCTGGCTGAGATTAGGATGTCGTCGAAATATGGTACGACTCCTTGTATGCCATTTAGGAAGCGCTCCATTAGATTCTGGAATATTCCGGGGTCCTCTTCCCAGCCGGTTGTGGTTACTCGGGCTATTCTGGTCATCCCGATGCCCAATGGTGCGAACCATTCGATACCCAGGAGGCTTGGTCTGTCTCAGTCAACTATGGTCAGCGGTAACACTTTCACATACTGTTTGTATGTGACTCTGAAATGTCCCATGCCAACTACAGGGATTTGGTTTCCCTGGTAGTCTTTGAGGGTTAGTTGCTGTTTCTGAAGTTCCCTGGATTTGATACCTGGGACTAGCTGTTTTATGGTGTCCCANCGACTATGGTCAGCGGTAGCACTTTGATGTGTTGTTTGTAGGTGACTCGGAAATGTCCCATGCCGACTACAGGGATTCGGTTTCCCTGGTAGTCCTTGAGAGTCAGGTGCTGCTTCTGTAATTCTTTGGTTTTCATATCATGTTCTGCTGCATGCCTTCAGTAATAGCTGTAGCCTGGCCTGCAGATGTGGCACCAGCGGTGAGAGGAGTGGGGGGATTCCAGGAGACTTGCATTAGCAGAAACTGGGTAAAAGCCCATTCCCCTGAGTCTCAATGTGTTGCTTATATTAAACCAGCTGTAATTCCTCTGTATACTNTCTCTTGTTGCCACTTTCTCTCAGTTCGCTTTGGCTCAGTTTGTGTTGGGGAATTTCTGCGTCTCGTTGGGCTGTACCTTTTTTTATTCCTGCAGACTTTCTCAATATGCCCTCGTTTCTTGCAATGTCTGCAGATTATAATACCAATTTTTACTCAGCAAAATATACTGAAACAGATAAAGGATCTTCAAGTGGCTTGCTTCTTCTCCTGTCAGAGGACCATCTAGTTTCTAATGCCCAGTGAAAAGAAGGCAAAGACAATATCAAGTATCTGCTACTTTCTCACTGGAATGCCTTGCTGTTCATTATATGGCACACTTCCTCCAATTATCTTGTTGGCTAAAGACGTGGATGGGTAAAACCAATGACTAAGTTCCTATATTTCTTCTAATTGCCTAGTAGAAAGAGCTGATTGACTACTTATTTATCCCAGCCCTGAGGTTAAGAAAGGAAGCAATGTTTCCATAATTTTCAGAAATAAGTAGATGTTAAAGAGATCTTTAGATTTCTAATGAATAAACATCCACTGACATATTGGACTTCAGCTTCCATAGTCTGTGGTCAACATGGCCATTGACTAAAGATAATTTAAAATGTATATCATTACATCTAGACAGCTGAAGGTTGTCCAAGAAAATGTTTCTGCCATCCTGTTGTCATGCCAAGCAAAATTACCTGCATGAATTTCCATTCCAAAGGATTAATAAAATATTTTAAAATAATGTTATTTCATGTGAAGATTTTTCCCATTAAATTAGAAAGTGAGGATAACTAAATATAGAACTGAGGTTTATTCTGCAGATGTATGCTTTTAGTGCCATGCTTGCAGTTAATTGCTGCAGCAAATATTAGCAGATGGCCATCTCAGGTTACTACTCCTAGACTGCTCAGTGGCAGTTTGCAAAAGTTTAATTCCGGTGGATGAAATCCCCACTGAAAGTAAGCTATTAAGAAGCAGGGCATAAATATATATGATCAAAGCTGGTCAGCAGCAGCTCTGTGCAAAGTTGCTAGCCATAAAAACAGTTTTCAGAATTTAAAATGTATATAGCATTGGTCATTAAAACAGGGCAGTCATTAGCAAATATGTTTGGTAGATGACTGGGCATTATAACAATATTATACTCACAATGAAACACTCTGAAATCCAGACTCTTTGGCTAAAATATACTTGAAAATGCTACTCCAAATGGACTGTATCTTACATTTCTCTGTGAATGCACAAATTTACCCCATCCATCTCTATTGAAAAGCTAATTTCACTTAAATCATAGCTACGATGTCTGAAATTAAGCAAATGGAAATCTACCAGACCAAGATAGATAATTTCACAGAGCCAAAAATTCTTCATGCCATTCAACAGGTAGCTATAATGAGGAAGTTCCACCCAGAATATGAAAAAGTTCCCACTTTGGAAAGTGGCTTATTAATTAAAGCACAAGCACATCATCCCAGACATTCTTATTATTGATAGCCCATGCAGAATATGTTTACTGCAAGAAATAATCATCTCCCTTAATTTGTTTCAGTTGTATCCTTATTTCATGATTCATGAAACATCACTTGTTCCCCCTTATGCCCTCTCTGCCAATATCTAAACATAAGATTTAGGCTTCAGTATATATAGCTGTGTAGATTTAAGATATTTTCTTCTACTATATATACCTAAAACAGGGTAATGGGATGTCCAGTTCCATTTTTAAACTACCCTTTTTATTATTCCACTATTAGAAAAATACTTCTTTTAAGAGGTGCTTCATTTTTCAGAGGTGTTACTACATTTTAAGAATATTTTTCTTCATAGTTATTATCTTAGGAACAAACCTTTATTTTTCTTCCTAAACACATTTTTCCAAAAGTAACATGTACACACACACACACACACAAACAAACACACACACTTGGGAGGGAGGAGGGAGGGAAAGAGAGAGAAAGGGAAAGAGGGACAGAGATATGACCTGCCAGAATGGGTCTAGTACTAGAAATCAGAAAATTAAATCCAGTATTGTTCTTGGGAGATCTAGAATTGAAAACTAGTAGGTTTTTTCTCCTCGATATATGTATGTGATTTTTAGATAAGTATTTAATTTAAAGAATTATATTGTAGCCAAAAATGATTGAAAGGAGGGCCTACCTACCTCTATTATATTTTTAATTAGCAGTTTTATAACAGATGCTTTTTCTTTTTTCAAAATGACAGAAAAAAATCTTTAATATTCATGGCATGCTCCAATTTCATGAAATGTTTAGGAACAGACTTCAAAGCATATGCTGTCCTGCCATCTTTAGTCAACTGAATTGCCATATAAATGGGACCTGGAGTACATTCATGTCAAATGGGTGTCTTGGCCTTGTTAGAAAAGGTAAATGTTTTTGTTAACTTGTGAAAGACTTTGCTTCGCATAATTTAAATGCTTCAGTAAGCTATATACTTATATGACACATATTTTAAAAGGTTATTGTGTGCATTACTGTGGGTAAGGTACATGAATTTGTACATATGTATTTATATATAAACATCTTGGGGAATCCACACAAGTATTGGGGAAATAAGGTATTCCCAAAACATCAAACTACTATGTAAATAAAATATTCAGTGACCTCAGGGGGTGAGATTCTACCAGTTCGAACCAGTTCTATAGAACCGGTTGTTATGATTCTGTGCAGTTCAGATAACCAGCAGATAAAGCTCCTGGCTGGCCCTGCCCCTCTCTACCCACCCCTCCCCTCCCTGCCCAGTCAGTCCTTATTGCGCATGCCCGACATCACTGACTGCATTCTCCTCCACCCAGTCACCCCTTAAGGTATTTCTTTTCTTTTCTTCTGATGATCAGCTGTTCCAATGATCAGCTGTGCTGTCTTATTGCTTTGCCAGGAGGCTTCCCTGAGGCCCAAGAGGCAAAAAGAGGTGTGGAGGCTGGGGGGGGAGTTGTGGGGGGAGCTGCACCCCCCTGCTCCATTTTTTGCTTTCCTAGGGAGCCTTCTGGGAGCAAAAACAGCCCAGGAAGCAAAAGAAATGGGTGGAGGGGGTGCTGAGAAGAAGAAGAAGAAGAAGAAGAAGAAGAAGAAGAAGAAGAAGAAGAAGAAGAAGAAGGAGAAGGAGAAGGAGAAGGAGAAGGAGAAGGAGAAGGAGAAGGAGAAGGAGAAGGAGAAGGAGAAGGAGAAGGAGAAGGAGAAGGAGAAGGAGAAGGAGAAGGAGAAGGAGAAGGAGAAAAAGAAGAAGAAGAAGAAGAAGAAGAAGAAGAAGCCCACCCACTCACATGGCCATGCCTACCAAGCCATGCCACCAACATGCTCACCTAGCCATGCCCACCGAGCCACACCCACAGAACCAGTTGTTCAAAAATTTGAATCCAACCCGAGTGACCTCCCTCCAAACATCTAGCAAGTGGTACTGGGGCTAATGCACATTTTTATATTATTTGAATGAAAATCTATGAATCTTGATATTTTTCTGATGTACAAAGGTCAGTTTCCATGGCTTGTATCTGATATAAAAGATGTTTTTAGTAACAATTCAACATCTTTTGCATTTGTACATTTACCCTTTCCAGATCCAATAGCCCAAACCAGTGCTTAAGCAGGAGGCAACTATGATCTGTGATCTTTAACTCCCAGAATTCCTTTCATCATTGAAGTCCACAGTTGCCATAGTTGTTTACCCATGGCTTAAAATAAGTCTGAACCCATGTGCACCTTCTTAGAAATATATGCTATTTTGGCAATAGAATGCACTCAATATTTAAATACTAAAGATCGCAATGCACTTTATTTGTAGTATTACATTTATTTTGCTTCAAGGAACAAAACAAGTTCACAATTATGTATATAATACTTTTTTAAATGCATGGGATAAGGCTTTAATAAAGTTAATTCTCCTAAACCTGAGAATTGAGGAAAATTAGATTTTTTTTTAAATTTTATAAAATATTTTGTAGTCTCTGGGTATGTTCGCAAATGAAAGAAACACATAGATCACAATAGTACCATTTTTTTTTGTATATGCCTTTCAATATATAGTCCCTTAATACACTAATTTTCAGAATAGGACTTTTTCCAATGAACTCAGCAGATACATGCTAAAAAAAGACCACCCAGCTTTATCCACTGAAAGATATAAGCATAAGTACATGATTTGAGGTTATTGTTATTTCATCAAAGCTTTGCATATGAGCTAACAGAATAACACATCTTTTAAATTCTTCTAAATGCATGAAGGTCAATAAGCTGTATGGTTTAACCTTGTGTAAATACTTTTATTTGGAATGGTTTCCCTTGAGGGCATTCAGTAACCTTTCTATTGTCGATGCAAGTGAAGTAATCAGCAACATTAAGAAATCTAGCTCACGCATTAATCGCTGAGTCCTGAAACTGACAGCCAGCCCCCTCATTATCCACAGGCTGACTGTAATGAAGGTTCTCATTCTCACAGCAGACACTGAACTCTAAATGAACTTGGAAAGATTTTTATTGCCAAGTGCCACACAAGCAGCTGGTGCACGTTGAACCCTCTGGAAGTTCCATCACCAAATTTCTCTCAGTCACAACCTACTGTAATAATTAAATAGGAGTGCTGAAATAGCATTTATGGTGGGGTAAGGGAGGATGGAAGCCAAATGAGCTCTAAAAATGATGGAAAGGTGTTTTTTTTCCAGCACAAGTCACAGAGGCAGTGAAATCCTTATTATTCTTCTAAACTGTGAGGAGATGTTTGTCCTCCAGCACTTTAATATCTAACAGGTAACCTGTTTCTCCTCTTTGCCTCTTTAGCTGAGCAGAGCACATACTTGGATAGGTACAATTATGATTCTGAGCCCCAGTTCTTGAAACAAATTATGGAGTCAGGCATTATTCAACCTTCTATTTCATAGGGAATAGGTCACCAAAGGCTTATGGCAATTTTATATCTGGTTTATTCATTTTATTGTTATTTACTCCTGACATTTCCAAGCCAGTCCATTCCAAACAGCTTTGTGTATATTTACACAGATATATAGGTTGAACTATAATATTGCTGCCTTCCCCCCCTCCCAAAAATGCTTCCTCCTTGGGTCTCGAGAGAGACAACTTCCAATGCCCTTACTTAAACATCATAATATAGTACATTTATACAAGCAGGAGAGACTATACACATTCAGTAAAGCTTATTGTCACTTACTTCCAAGTTCTTGCTGTCTACTTTGTGAATGATGTATTCACAAATTAACTGAATAGCAGCAAGAATGTAGGCATGCAAATCAGCCACTATCTACTATAAACCTGTAAGGCTGATTTGCTCCTCAGCCCACTAGTGGGGAATAAGTCTCACTTTTCCTGCTGCTAATGGCAGCTAAAAGCCAATGATTTCTGAACTAAATAGCTGAGAGACAGAGCAAGAGGAAGGAAGGAAGGAAGGTAGGAAGGAAGGAAGGAAGGAAGGAAAGAAAGAAAGAAAGAAAAAGAGAGAGAGAGAGAGAGAAAGAAAGCTTCTCAGTGAATCTGCTGCACATCATTGGAAAGAAGAGATTTTTCACCATTTTTTGTGGAGGAGGGGAATCTGCATAGTAGGTCTGAATTTATGCACAAATGCATATGTGGCTGCTGGCTCTTGATGCAATGAGCTGAGTGGCCTATGAATGCCAGTCAGTTGCTGTCCCTCATATAAAAGAACCAAGCCAAGTTCATTTGATCAAAAGAAATGAAGGAACCATTCTGAGTAGGTCACAAGGACCAGAGGTTTAGTTTTATGAACTTTTGGATTCATGCTGGAGCCCATCCTCAGAGTACTTCACTCTTGCCAGGAATAAATGAAAGATTAAATGAAACTATGTTAATCCTATGCATGTCTACTTAAGAGTAAGCCTTCTTGTGGCTTAATCCTTGCTAACGTCTGCAACAATAAGAATAAAAGATGTAAAAGTGCTACACAGCATTTCTTAGTGAACTAAAGGCCCTGTCACACTGCCCAACGGATGCAAAAACGGACACAACGGACAAGCAAAATGTTCCATCCATTGTTATCCGCTCTCAGAAGGGGCAAAAATTTGCATAACCAGAGCGGATAACCGGACGGGGGGAGGACGCAGGGCGGATGGAAGCGGATTGCGGAACGGAAGCCCAGAGGATGAAGCGGATGGGAGCGGATGGCACATCCGCGAGGCTTCCGGGGGACCTCAGCAAGTGGATGCGGAATGGATCAGTGGATGCAGAGTGGATGCACAGCAGATGAAGGGGATGCACAGCGGATGCACAGTGGTAGCCTAGCGATGCCGAGCGTTATTTGGGCATGCGGGGAAGAGGCATTGCGTCATCCCCGCGGATATAACGGAAGCAGCTCGGAAGCAGGTCACCATTCAGAGGAAAAGACCTGCTTCCAGACACATCGACTGCCTGCCTGTCCTGCTTGCATGTCTGGCCTGCAAGCCTTGCTGCCGAGCCTCCCTGCCAGCCTCCCTGCCAGCCTTGCCCTGCCAGCCTTGCTGCAGCCTCCCTGCAGCCTGCTGTCTGCCTGCCTGCAAGCCTTGGCGTGCCCCAGCAGCTGCCTGCCAGCTTGTGGCCTGCGCCTGCGCCTCTGGTCATGCCTGCCTGCCAGCCTCTGTGCCTGCTGCTCTGCCAGCCTCCTGCCAGCCTTGGTGCCTGCCTCCTGCCAGCCTTCTGCCAGCCTTCGGTGCCTGCCAGCCTCGTCCTGCTCAGCAGAAATCCAACCATGCTGAGCCACAGCATAGCCTCAGCCATGCTGCCAGCCGCACCCTGGCCTCACTCTGGTTCTGGGGCTGCAGCACAGGCTCGCTCTTCTGGGCTGGGCTTCTGCTGTCTGCTGGATTGAGTGATGACAGAGTATCCAGCCCCAGCCACCTCACAAGCTCTCACCTTCTCCTTGGCTTGAGCGACATGAGGAGTGAGCTAGCGAGAGATTTATTTTGGTCTTATAGCTTGTTGTTAATAAAGTCTATTTTTGATTCACACACTTGCTTCATTTCTTTTTTTTTCATAAGTCCTTGCTGGAAACTTTAGAAATGGTTTAAGCCTTTGCATGCTTGTGGGATGGGTTAAGATAGCAGGTGGATGGGTTGAGATAGCTGTGGAATGGGGTCGGGATACCTTTGGATGGGTAATAGCTGTGGGATAGATAAACCTCGTCAGTAGCAAGCATAGTGGACTATGGTCCACCCTCCCACCGCTCCACACGATATGGCCCTTTATTATCAATAACAATGTAATCATTGATCCACAACATTTCAACATAAACACAAACTCTTTATTAAATGCCCTGCTGCATTGTCGGGCCACTCCAACATACATGGCACATATCTCATCGTGTGATGAGACAGGCTGAAGGAAGCATCCATTAACGCATCTATATCCTGTCTTGCCACTCCACCGCTCCCAGCTGGGGAGTTGCCACCAGTATTTCAGGAGGTTGCGCTGCTTCTTCCCTTTCACGTGAGGCTCTGTTGGGACCTTGCACATCCTCACTGTCTATCTGGTTTCGCGCCTTGCCCTCCATTCCCAGCGCTCCATGTCCCCATTGCCTTGTTGGAGGTCCACGAGCCTATTTGCAAGACTGGGTAGAGGGTGCGCATGAGATTTGTGCAGGATGCAGCAAGCTTCCATGATCCTCCATGGTCTCTGGGCGATGCTGCCATGGTGGTGAGAAGTACCTGGATCCTGTTGGCGCAGGATGGCCAAGGGCGTTCTCCACCACCCGCCTTGCCCCTGGACAAGCCTGTAGTTGAAGATCCTCTCTTCACGGGTGAGGAGTCTGGAAGTGTAGGGCTTCATGAGGTAGGTTGTGAGGGAGAAGGCGTCATCCGCCACAATGAAGTAGGGACATCTTGCGTGTCATTGGGCAGGGGGTCTGGATCTGGGAAGCCCACCATGACGCGTTGCGTTCCAGCTCCTCCTTGAGGTGACTGACGTTGTTATACCTGGGCATCTGAAGATGAGCCGTTGCCTGAAGCATCGAAGTACATGAACTTGTAGTCAGCATCGACCATGGGCGAAAAGGATGATGCTGAGAAGCCCTTGTGAATTTGAAATAAAGTGGACCCCGACTTGGCTGGAGCTTTGCAGGCCCATGTGCTTCCCATCTATGGCTCCCAACGGTGTGGGAAGTTCCACTTCTGATACCACTGCTCTGCAACTTTCTTCCATCCTTCTTCAGTGGAGGGCCACTGGAGGAGCTCCTGCTTGTATTCTTCGATGATGGCCTGCACCACTTCTCTGACCACATGCTGATGGTGTTGGTGGCACCCTCCACCCTACTGCATGCTGCTGTAGGTGGTCCCTGAGGCCAGGTGGCGCAGAGTGAGTGCCACCTTTGAGCCCAGGTTCCAGGCTGGGCCAGAAGTTGGTGTTTGCCTTGCTCAACCTGGTGTCAGCCGCTGCACAACTTCATCAAACATGGCTGGAGGCATCCTCATGAAGTTCTGGAATCCGCCTGAGTGTCTTCGCTCCTGAGCTCCACCATCAGCTTGTTGTACAGTCTGTCCTCTGCTCTTCTGGCAAACCATCTTCAGACCCAGACACTTCTTGGCCGCCCCTTTTTCTTCCCGTAGTAGAAGTTCACAGAGCTGTAGATGGCTTTGCACTGTTGCAGAAGGATGTGCTGCCAAAGGACTGTGTTACGATCCCATTGGTGGACACATGACTGGATGCTGTGGAAGAGGAAGAGGCAGATGAAGGCTGCAGAGGTCCGCACCGCGGGCTGCTGTTCTGAAAGTGAGATCAGATGTGTTGCTCCCCTTTTTATAGGCAGTATAGGTGTCCCTTTGCAATCCTCTAGGCATCCTCTAGGCATCCTCTAGGCCATCCTCTAGGCATCGTAGACATCCTTAATATCCGAGATAGGTCCCCTCTGCGAACGTTTTTTCTGTTTTAAACGCTTTGTTTCCGCTTGGCATCCTTCTGCATCCGTTCTGCATCCGTTCTGTGTCCATTCCGCTTCCTCCCTGCGTCCAAGCGGGATGCGAGTTGCGTGATGCGGAACGGATCCTAACGGATATAGCGGATGCATAACGATGCATAACGATCTAGCAGATTGCCTAGCGGATGCAGACGGACAAATTGGTACATTTTTCCGCGCAAAGAATTTTGCAGCAGCTCAAACTTTCTGGAGCGGATGAAACGTCAATAAACAGATGCTGACAGATAGAGAGGAAAACAAAAATGTGAGGCAGTGAGTACATCGCGTTAACCAACCAACAGATGGCAAGCTTTTTTGTCCGTTTTACATCCTCTTTGCATCTGTTGGTGCAGTGTGACAGGGGCTTAAACCTCTTGACACATGTAAAAATATATATGCGCTGCTTCCATTAATTCTCACATATAGATTAGGGTGTACAGCATCCTTTCAATTAGAACAATAAATCAAAACTGCTATCAGATCAGTGTGCATTTTTTAATACACTTGTGTCATGAACTAAAGCTTTTATAAAAGGCAAAACATTCCATCAGAATTTTGCACTGTGTTCCAGTGTTTTCTTTTCCTTTGTTGCAGACCAAAACAAATAAATTATTTCTAAACTGATTATCACTTGGGTCTTCCTTCATAGTTTTAGCAGCACCAGTAAAATAATTTTGATAGACATTCCAAGATTACCAGAAATGGGCAGAATTTCCACTCTGGAAATATACAAAAAATGAGAAGTGGTCTTCTTCATGCAAGTTGGCTATTTCCTTATCTCCCAGATCTCTAAACCCATCAGAGGAGTAGCTTCCTCGACTACTTGTGAGCAAACTCAAGCCCTCTGCTTATCTGGAGAGGAATTAAGGAAGAGGCAGTCTACTTGCTGATTCTTCAGTCCATCACAGTTGCCACTTTGCTATATCAGAGCCATCTTCAGTCCACCAATTCCCCAGAAGTTTCCAAAATCTTCTCTTAAGATTGAGAAAAGAAACATTCAGTATTATACTGATCCTCTTTCTCATCTTTAGACAATTGCTTTAGAATGAGATAACAATAGGTAATCAAGGACTATAATTTTTTTTAAATGATTCAGGGAAGAAACTAGCTTCTTTGAAGCAAATGCTAATGATGCCATAAGAGAGTTTGTGATAAACATGGCAATCACATTCATCAGGGTAATCATGATCTCATTCCAGCTAAAGTCAAGCACTTTTAACTCCCCTTTATTTAAATGGAAGACAAAAGCACAAAAGCCAAGGAGGGAATCTCAAGATGCTTTAGTGGGGGTAATCAGGGTTGCAGAATTAATCAGATTTAGTTTCCTTGGGAATTATGCTAGTGGGTTCTGCATTATTTCACATTTCTCCATTTTCAGATTTATAGTCTCAGACTATGGGTTTCTTGTGCTTTTCCCAATACAATTTCTCTTACGGGGAGGGGGAAGTAGATGTTGAAAAGGCAAGGCCCTTGTTAAAAGAATCTCTGGCACCTTCCCTTAAGGCCTGGTCCCACTGCACTTACGGATGCAAAGAGGATGTAAAACGTTAAGGCTAGGTCACACTGGCCGACGGATGTAAAACGTATGTAAAAAGGACACAGCGGACGAGAAAATTTTCCATCCGTTGTTATCTGCTCTCAAAAGTGCCC
>BHFT01072117.1:0-33028 GCA_004320025.1 Laticauda laticaudata
TATCAGCTTCTCTAGTTATGATTCTGGTCTATTTAATCTAGCCTTTGGATTGAACAAAGGGAAATTTCTATCCTCCCTGCTTTGTTTAACCCATACAAACTCAAATTATAAAGCTATATCATTTCTGACTCTTTGCTCCATGAACCGAGTTGTTGTCTGTTCTCTATTTTTCTAGGCTAGTCCACATGCCTGACATATGGATGCACATAGGATGTGATAAAACGGCAAAAAAGCTTTGCATCCATTGGAAAACGCTATCGATCCGCTTGGTGTACTCACGCCATACGTGCCCGTGTTTCAGTCCCCTCTACTCTCGATTCGAAGCATCTCGCCACCTGAATTTCATCCTGCGCCAAGACCAGCTTTGGGACTGTTACAAAACTGTGTGAGCACATCGGCTGCAATGAACTTCATTCTCGCCAGTATCGGGCCCTCGTCACACATCTGCCGACATACTCTGCGAGCGCAGCAACAACCTCGATAACCAACCTACCGATTCGAATTCAGTTGGCTCGATTCCTCATCCCGCTTTCAACCATCTCATTGCCTGTTCATCCATCTTCTGCATCTCTGGCCATACCCCTCTCCGCAACAAACTCACCACTTCTGCAGCCTGACACGCGCACCAGCGTGGAGGAAATGACAGGTACACGAACGAATAACATATACAACTACAGAAAAAGTCAGCAAGGACGCCTAGACTAGACCATGAGCCGATACTGAATCGCAGCGGTAGTGACCAAATCTCAGTGTATCATATAAACGGAATACAAACGGACAAAATCTCTTTGGTATCTGGGATGGCTATACTCCTACTAATTTTCAGGATGTCTACAGCTATGTCTACAGAGTACCTGTCGACGGACCACCCTAGTGCGCACAACCACACTATTCTTCCTTATTAAACAAGGGGAGAGACAATCATTTGCATCTCAGTCATGAGCATCCAGCAGCCGTGGTGTAACAGACCTCTTCACCTCGCGTTTCTGGTCCTCTCCACTCCCCTCCCTTGTCCCTCCCATGGCGATCATGACACCAGCGTCCTTGGTAATGAATCAGCTGCGCTCATTCATCACCAAGAACCAAACCTGTTCAGACCTGTTTTCACTTTCATATACGAACAAGGAGAGAAGGTAGACGTCAAGAGCCCCTTGTGTGCCGGTCTGAGGATGCGAATCATTGAGAGAATGGGTTTGGCTGCTATGGACCATTGCTGGTGGCGCTGCAGGAATGACGACCCTCGGAATTCCAGAACTTTCCATGAGCGTACGCCACCAGCCGAACCTTGCTAGAGCCGCTTGACCAGGTTGACCAAGCCTAAGCACCAACCTTCCATCCCAACTGGGACCACTGAACGCTGAAAGTGGCACTGACTCTGCGCACAACCTGGCCATTCCTGGAACCACATAAGACAACATGACCAGTAATGCATGCCCGAGGGTGCACCACACACAGCATCAACAAAGGGTCAGGAAGTGGTCGCACGACGCCAATCATCGCAACAGAATACCGTGGAGGAGCCTCCTCAAGGGTCCACCAACTGAACCCAAGGCTGAAGAAACTTGCGAAGAGCCTGTTAGAGGATGGACTTTCCCCACACCTCATTGGACGCCCATAGATGGGAGAGGTGGCCCTGCAAAGGCTCGCAAACCAACTCAGGGGTCCATTATTACCTACAAGGGCTTCTTCGAGTATCATCCTCTGATTGCCCTTTATGGTTAGATCTGACTACATCGTTCACTATACATCGCGCTTCAAGACCGGGCAGCTCGTCAGATTGGCCAGGTAGACAACGTCAAGTGACCTCACCGCCCTGCGGCTCGGACCCTCGCACACACTCCTCCTGCGGTTTTCCAGTCCAGACCCCTTACCCAATGCACACCCACCCCAGACTGTGCCTGCGCTACTTTATCATGTGATGTGCCGCGCGTGTGTTAGAAGCTGACCGCCCCCTACCTCATGACCCCACCTCCCCAACTCTCCCCTCACCGTTAAAGAGAGGATCTTTAACTACAGCGCTGTCCAGGGCAAGGACGGGATGGTGCGAGCAACCCTTTGCACTTCTGGCAACCAGGCTTCCAAACTACTCTCCTCACCACCCATCCATGCATGACCCAGAGACCTCCGTGCCGCGCAGGAGCATCAGTTGACAGCTTCGCCATGCATTCCTCCCACAATCTCATGCGCACCCCGCTACGCCTGTCTGCAGCAACAGACTTGTGGACGGGATCAACAAGCGGAAATGGGGACATGGAGCCTGGGAGCTCGGACGCGCACGGCCGACCTCCCTGCCTGGCTTCGTGGGTCCGTCACAACGGCCCCAAGAGCATATAACATGAGGGAGACGAGCAGCGCCGGCTCCGCGTACTGGCGACACTGTAGAGCTCCCGGCTGGAGGCAGAGTCGCCGAGTCCCGCAAGGCATGGGCGGGCGCCATGATGAGGCCTGGGTTAATGCCCTCATTCGCCTTGCGCCGTCTCCGAATGACCCCCTGCTGCCGCCGCGCTGTGTGAAAGTATGTGGAAGTACGTGCCGTACTACACGATGCGCGGCGGGTGGTGCGCTAACAGCGCTTCGTTATTGTTCTGGCATGTGTGTGATCCCGTGAGAAACTTGTGAGTGGCAGATAAAGGTGCGCATCTGGTATGGCGGCGTCGGGGCGGTGGTGGAGGCCGAGGTAGCGGTCCGCGAAGCGTATGTTGTGATGGTAGTCTAGGTGCGCCCAGACGAGTCCGAATGGTCTATCGCCCAGAGGCAGTGGCAAGGAGCTGAACATGTTTTGTAAAGTGGTGGAACCGAAATGCTCCGTCTCGCAAGATAGACCTTTGTTGAACTGTTGTAGCGTAAAGACTTTATGAGCGTGCTGATGATGCAAATAGAGCGAGACGAGATGAACAGAGTAAAGCATGTGCTTAACAGCAATGTTATCGTGAAGCACGTCACAACTCAGTCTTCTAAAGGCAAAATACTCTCTCAGTTCACTCTCGCAGGCTGTCCATGTTCCGCTCTTCAGCTGCCCAGTGGCAGGGACTGCTGGACGCGTCGGCTGTGGCTTGAGATGCTGATGAGGCCCATTCGGGGCCGACTCGGCCTAAGGGCTTTACACCAGGATGCTCTGATTCCGCAGCCTTCCGAGACGTGACTCCAGTCCATATGCGGTGCAGAGGCCCTTCCTCAAGGACTTGACGGATGTCAGGCGCCCACAATACTGTTGCACAGATCTCTTGTCCCCGTTGAGGGCCTTCGCGTGCCGCGCGGGCTCTGGCAGCGAAGGAGGAACTGTAGTCGAGCGCTGTCTAGGTCCTCGCAGCTCGGCGTCGACGGTGTGCGCTCCTCGCGTCGGCATGCAATGAACTGCAGGCGCTGCGACTCGCGCGCCCAGGCGTCCTTTTTTAGCTGCTTGTGAAGCTCCCTCCGGTCGTCGTAGGCCTCTGGTAGGCGTCGGACTGTCGGCAGAAGCGGTGGCCGCGCTCGTCGACCGTTGCCTGGCGCGGTGCCGCAGCGATGCGACCCTGATAGCCCCCCCCCCGGTAGAGCGCGTCACGCCTGAGCCATTGAGGTTGTGCAGAAGTCTGCGTCGCATAACTTCTGCTTCCTTCACTGCGTCCTGGCCTCAGGACGACGGGGTTCCCCTCACGCGATCTGGCTCACTAGGCTCGATGCCAAGCTGATTTTCCGGCGGCCCAAGGCATGCTCCTGTTCAACATGGACCCCGCTTAGAGAACCCGAGACCGTTCTTCGTGGCTGGTTCTCTCCCACTGAAATGCGTCCCTGATCTCCCAGCCACTGTGTGCTGACCCCAGTCCTGCCTCTCTGCCCTGATACCCTGTGGAGCTGGAGGGTGGGGATGGGTTTGGACTCTGGCTCGGCTGGACTGCTCTTGTCCATCACTCTCTCTGACAGCCGCCGGCCGGTCTCCTCCATCTGGATCCTCAAGGCTCTTGCTTGGCCCATCGGGCCGACGTCGCGTCCTTTCGCGGCGCGGCCGGTCTCTCCGCGCGCGCTCTCTGAGACACCTGCCTGCATGCAGGTACTAGGCTACCTGAGCTGGAGAGGGACTGGCTGCTCTGATAGAGGCTGTCTGAGCGGAGAGCGGGCTGTAAGGGGCTGCTCCTTGGCTGGCGGAGATCTCCACTCCAGAAATGGCGCTTTGGCCATGCGTCACATTCCTGGATCAGTGGAGCTTGACAGCGGGCCCGTCCCAACCTACTGCTCGGATTCTTGAAGGCTGTGCTTTCCATACCAGGTGATGCATGTGCTCCTCCACCCTATCCTAGGATACTTCTGCCAGTGTACCCCAGGCTCTCTGCCTTGTCTCTCCAAGCTGCCTGCTGTCTCTCTTGGCTGCCACAATACAAGTCTGTTGGCCTGTTCTACCAGACCTACCTCATTCTCCTAGCCATTCAGCACCTCATCTACTCTACTGCTCCTCAGAAACGTGCATGCTTACTTTTCTCCGTCTCTCCCTTCCTCCTTCCGCTTGCACTCTATTCCCTCTCTCTGGACAGCGGCCTTCAGGGGCTTGAGCAGCAGGGGCCATTCGAGCAGACAGGGTTTTGAAGGCCTTGGGCTGGTCCACCAAGCAGCGCAGCAGCTAGCGAGGAGGCAGGTCAGAGTCAAGTGACCAGAGATGGGCATTGCTGTTCGTCTATCTTGCCAGGGCTGGAACAAGCTAGGCACTGGCTTCCTCTTCTTGCCTGCACTGCGAACCATAATGTGTCCTGCTAGAGTGTATGTGGGCAGCACGTCTTTCCCCCTAATATGCTGACGCATGCGCTGCTCGCATCCTTTTATTCCGCGCGCTCCGCACGCGAATTCCTCTCCCGCATGCGCCGCTGAATGCTTTGCAATCGCCGACTCCTATACTATCGGCACGGCATCCGCTTTGTTTCCAATGGTGTCTGATGATATGTGACTTCATCCGCTATTGCACCCGCCCTTCCCGCTTATGAATGTCCCTTCGAAGATTCTCCCCCCGAACCCACTTTCGGACGGTAGTTCCGTCATTCCATCGCTTTCATCGCTGGCTTCTAGTGAACATCTCGCTTTAGACAATCCTGCTACAATACTACCACGTCGTTTTCCTCTCCGTTTGCTGTGGTATATGCAAATTTATGTTGCCCTTTTTGCAGCTCCGGTGCAATGGTATGGAGGATGGAGCCACCCCCAAAATTTTGCTCGTCCGCTGTGTTCTTTATGCATATGTTTTGCGTCCGTCGGCCAGTGGGAACGGGCCTTTACAATATCGAAGGGCAGTTCCTGAGAAATAATACTTCTGCCCTACTATTTTTTAAAAAATTTCTTTGTTAGATGTGTGAGCTTCTTTACTGAGATCCTGCATACATGTCTACCTCTAAATGAATGTAATACGTGTGTTCAAAAATTGTAATGTTGCCTAAAGTCAACAATTTTTAGTCACTTTAGCTTAGTTTCCTTTTTATTATAGCACAGTTCCTTGAATTCATAAGTATTTGTTCCAAATCTTAAGTTGTGCAGTTCTTGTGAGATGAGTTCTTTTCTCATGTGTGTTTTTTGGTTACTATTTATTTGTCTATCTTTGCTTTATTAAATATAAAAAATACTTAAAAATAGGAAGAAATATTATCTTAATATCACTTATTTCAGTTGTATTACTCCCCCATATATTTTTTCTATTTATATTTTTTACAAAATTTCATTGTATGGTGTAACCAAGAAAAACTATGAATCAGACTTTAAGTAATCTAATACATGAATGTTGTCTCTCTTCAGAATTACTTGGAATTAATAAACAAGGAGCTGTTGGTTTTTTGACGCTTATGGAATCCCTGAGATACTGTAAGGTAAGCTTTTTAAAACCTGTCATATGAAAGCATGAGGGATGAATTATATGACTGAAAAAATAGTTCACTTATGTCTAATGAATGAAAGCATTACCTGTGTTATCTTAAATTTCTTATATTAAAGATAATTACACACTTTTTATATAAACTTACGTTCCTGGATGGTGCCTTTAAGTTTTTATCTCCATCCATAAATGTTCCATTTGATTTGGTTTTTATAGTCTTTGGGTATGGCATGTAAGCATGAATTATAGGTGTGCTATAAAATTAGAGTTCTATAGAGTTCTACACAAAGATAGATAGATAGATAGATAGATAGATAGATAGATAGATAGATAGATAGATAGATAGATAGATAGATAGATATTTTACAGTTTTTTTCTTTAAAAGAAGGATTCAGTGTTACAGTAGTAATTAAAAGAGATCAGAATATTCCCAATTGGAAATTGAATTTCTTTTTTGCAGTGTTTAACTCTGTTTATTATATCAGCAGTCAGTCATTAATATTAGGTCTATGTGTTGCTTAGAATACCGAGTAGAAAATGTGTTTCTGAACATATGTAGGAATACAAGTAACATCTGCTGGCAACTCTTTAAACCAAACATGTCTTTTCCTAAGATTGTATTACAGCTGTGGAGGGTTGCTACATGACCCAGGAAAAAGACTGTTTTAAGCAATTGCTGACAAGTGCTATACAAGCATTTCACTATGTTCTGAAACATCTTTTTCCATTCCAATACAAACCACTCCATCAGCTTGACATTCATATCTCACCTCACTTTAACCTCATAACAACACTTTTTTCAGCAACATAAGGATCTATGAGAAGGACTGGTTTAAAATTATCTAATACAGTGGTCCCCAACCTTTTTTGTACCAGGGACCAGTTTCACGCAGAAACACTTTTTCATGGACTGGCAAAATCAATTCTTCCCCAATAGTAAAAGGCTTCTTTACTATTTCTTTACTAAAAACATATTTTATATATATTTTAATCATGATTATTAATTCTTTGCGGCCCAGTACAAAATGATCTATGGACTGGTACCGGTCCAGGGCCCGGTGCTTGGGGACCCTGATCTAATATGTTTCATGATCAGACCTTAATCTGAATTTTACTGTTATAAACTAATAGCTTTACCATATGCCATACTGAATTTCCCATTTTTATATCTGTTTCTTATTTTAGTACAGAAGTAAATAATAACTGGTTCTCACCCCTGATCTATGATATTTTTCCTTGGAATGCAATTTAAGCCATAGTTAGAAAGCTGATGTCCAGATGTAGACTTCTTTTCCTTAAGAGTACTCTGAGTCTTGTTTACTGAACAATATTTTGAAGCAGAAGTATGCACTATGTGCTCCATTCATTTTTGTTTTGTTTTGTTTTAATGTTCTTGTTTTTCTTAGGTTGGATCCTATTTGAAGTCTCCAAAATTCCCTATTTGGATACTTGGCAGTGAAACTCATCTCACAGTCTTTTTTGCCAAGGTAGGATTTCTTTCTTTTTTATTTCAATGTTTAGGGCCAAATAATACTCTTAGAATCTTACAGTTCAAGTTTTTCTTAAAGTATAATAGTTTTTCCACACAATAGTGTTTGCAAAATAGATTGGTAATATTGAAAGTTAAATGAAAGATAATTTCTCTAAATCTATTGGACTTAAAAAAAATGTTGTAAACATGTGGCTTGTTATGATGAAGATATCTTCAAAACTTTCTTGATTGTTTGGTATGGCAAAGAAACAAAATCCCTCCAGAATATTTTTTCAGAAACAACAAATCCATATGCAGCTATTTTTAGAAAGTTATGTATTGTATTACATGTATTGTAATATGTGATTTTTCAGTGCTGAAAATAAAAGGGTTTAATCCAGAACTGCTAATCAAAACAAGAAATGGCTCTGCACTGCTTATATTGAATTGGTTTTTTGGTAAGCCAAAGAGGTAAAATTTGCTTCAGTTCAACATTATTTCAATCTTGAATTAAATCTTCCATTATTCACTTCCTGTCAAATTTGCAGTAACTGAGTGATCTTTTAAAAGAAAAAATAAGAATGAACAGCAGAAAATTAAAAATAACAGAAGCATCATAATAAGGGAGTTCAAGAAACTTTAATGAGGAAAATATTACATAAAAGTAATGAATTTCCAAAAAGACTAAAGAACCTTATTTTGTTTTGAGCATTCATGATATATCTGTTCATGATTAAGATCAAATTTTAAACTGCATTATAGTGTATTTATTAAGATATATTCCTGTGAGACAGAATTTGATCAGTAAGCAAAGTTATGCCACATCTGTATTGCTAAATCGAGTACATGTATCTTTTTTTCCTAACTAATCTTATTCTAGATTCTAAATATGATAATATGAAAGGTTTTGCTGCTCGTGACTAATTGTGGACCATGAAAATAGAATTGTTTATGCACCTAGTGGGTGCATTTTTTCCTTTGGAAGAAAAATCTAGTTTCTGTCTACTCTTTTCCCAAAGTTTTAGCAGTTTACCTCTAAATGAAATACTGCAAATGTTTTATATTTTAAACAGGTGTAGATATTATAGTGCATGAGCTACAATATTCAGAAAGTTTCATAAACAGTGGTTTCTTATTGAAAACAAATCAAGATTGCCTCCGTCTGAATGTATAACATGAAATGTTGTGACCGTATAAGCTGTATTATTTTAAATCATTTTAAATCAGAACAATTAAGAATTGACCTATTAAAAAACCAGGAGAAGATGTATCAGTATCTTATTTTATACCACTTGAGAAATGAAAGCAATATTGTCCTATTCTATTTTTTATAAATATGTTATTATTTGTATCCAAGATCCAAAGAATTAAAAGTACAAAGTATTTTTTAAAATCTAGTTAAAAACTAGTATGGTTTGTTGTATTGTATTCAAAACAAGTTACCCATCTTTTCACATTTAGCTGAATTCATGTAATCTGCTAGATACCTTTTAGCTGATTGAAGCATCTTAATATATATCAGATAAGAAATGTTGAAACTTGGTGAATACTGGTGTAATTATATGGATGACAAAAATTTACTAGTCTGTCGCCTGTTAACTATTTGATCATCCTGTAGACAGTAATGTATTTGACAGTTTTTGACTGCCCACCTACGTTGCATATATTCTTGTATACAACATTTAGTTTCATTCTTTACAAGTGCAATTAAATAACCTTGCAAATTCATTTCATGTTGTCTTTTGAAGTGGTAAGAAACAAGTCTTTGATTTTCTTCATTGTCTCCTTGTGCTGAAATGTGTTCACCAATATTACTCCATAGTAAGAGAAAAGTATTAAGGAATTAGTATAAGAATATTTTTAAATCTTAAACTTGTGTTTCATTTAGTTGTTCTGGTTGTTATTTTTAATGGAATATTTTGCAATATAAATCAGTACCTGTGACAAAAGAAATATATGAATTATGCAAACAGTTCAGATTATTACACATACTTTCAAACTAAACTATTTTGTTTATGCTGTGGCATATTAGCATATTCAGTATAGTAATGTTAAATCGAATTTTAATACAGATGACATTCTGTGAGTGATTAGATGACTTTAAAATAACCTGGATGTTAATTGTGTACTAAAAATTAGCCATAGGATTGAAGAATAATTTAATTTATATCACAGTGGTCATAATTTCAGTTAGCTATTGTACTTTGAGCACAGCGTTGAAAATACCGGTAATTATCAAATACTGCCCTTATATGAAAAGTAGTTAATTGCTGTTTTTAAGTGATGTTGCTTTGTAAACTGGCTTAAGTCAATATTGGGCTCTAAAATTGAAATAAATAGAAGATAAAATTAAGTCCCTATTTTTTTTTATTTAAAAAGTTTTTTTATTTCACTAAGAAGAAAAAGTGTATTTATATAAAATTTGAAGATTTCTTTTGTTATGTACAGCAACTTCTTTGATCCAAATGACTGAAGTTGTTTGGCATGCCTCAACTCAGTAGTAACAAGTTTAAATTTAAGTGTATTTTTTTCAATCTTACGACTTATAGTATATTTCGAATAGATTTGAAAAGGTTTCAAGCTGTACATAATTTTTTTTGAACACATTTCTGTCACTATTCTTCTATCTTGCCCATACTTAACCTGAATTAATTGTAGCACTAAGCAAGCTATTAACAGAATTTTATAAATATTTTGTTTTTCCTTGGCTATATAGTATCTTCTCCAAAAAGGATTAACAGCTATTTAATGTATATGAAATTGGTATTCTGATGAGTACTGAATAGTAATTGTATATAGCTTCATCCTATTTTTAGATTAACAGAATTTAGGAAGTTTTAAAAAACCTTTTGTTAAAACAAAATCCAGGAAATTCTATCAGCAGTTCTGTGGCTGTAGGGTTTGTGTGTGCTGTTTTTGATTTCTAAGAATGAAAACAGCTGACAAATGGTCATTAAAATATACTAATGGACTGTGTGTGTTTGCCTTCCAGGGTAAACATGAGTTCCTAAAATAAACCTATATTATCAAGGAAAACTAGACTTAGATGGCAGCAAAATGGACAGTAAGAATAGTAATATGATTTAAAAAATGAAACACTATATGTCCTACCTTTGCTATATGGTATGCATTGAAAAGAATTTGAAAAACAACAAATAAGATTTCTTCTATGGAAGATAAAGAATTTAGGATGTATTTTGATAACATGCATAACCTGGGTGCTTATGTTTGGCAGGAGGTTTGGAGATTTGAAAGATAAAATAAATACATATGGGGAAAGTTTACATGTCAATAAATATTACTGCTGCCTAGAGTGAATGGGTAATTTGCTTTTCAGTACTTTGCAATAAAAATATTTTATTCAGTTATAATGATGGTGAACAAAAAAATTATGTAACAAATATAGTGAGAGAGAAGTTGTGTACAGCCAATTTTTTTCATGTGATATATGGCAAGAGCTCCAATATTCAATTGAAATGTTTTTCTCAGAGCATCAGGGAAGAAATCAGGGCAGGAATAATACCTAATCAGACAACTATGTAAGAAGAAGTGACACTGCCATCAACACAAGCAGGGCAAGCTGCTGTATATAAACAGCAAGCAAACCCCATTTGCTTGCTATGTACATAGGGGTTCCAAATCTTGCTTACACTGATGATGTTACTTAGCTGGGTTGTGAAATGACTGCCAGGAAACAACTGGATTTAGACAACATCAAATTCAACAGTCCTTGACCATTCAACATTTTAAAAATCTCAAAATCTCAATTTAGGAATCTATAACCTGTTTTGTTCTCTAGTACAAAGCTTTAAAAAGTCAAAGTCAATAACGAAAAATAATTGCAAAAGCTTTATGCATCATTTGTTATACTAATCTGGTTGCCAACTAACAGGTTTGTAGCTACTTCTTTGTTTCATATAATCATCTGAGAGATGTCTTGAGAACATTCATTATCATTATAATTTGTAATGCTGCATAGTTGGTAGGTTTGCAAACTGTTTTATTACAAGATCTCATTAAAGATCTCACTTCTCCTCAAGCATTTTCCTAGTAGCCCATAGGTTATAAGGGGTCACATGCAAAACAGTTTATGGAAGAGAGTTTAGACGAATGAGGAAGGAGAAGTAGAAAAATCAATAGAAGGAGCAAGAAGGTGACCACATAGAAACAAATGGGATATCCCAGGAACCGATCCCCTTTTTTATGCAATTGCAATATTGAAAACATAGAGGAGGGGCAGAAAAAATGTTCTTTCTTGATCAACTCACAAAATTTGTATGTTCATAGGCTTGTGTAGGAGGCTATAGAAAAAATATTTTTAAAGCTTCTTCAAGCACTTTTTGGTGTGGTAGCTGAATTATCTTCCAATTCTGAAGTTCCTTTCTATCTAAATCTAGATAGTGTTATGTAAAAACCTCATGCTATTTTATTTATTTATTTATTTTTGCAGTAAAAATAGATTTGTCAGACTTTTTCTAGTGGTTTCATCTAGAATGTTATGTTTCCTTTATAAAACATTTTCCTTATAGTTACAACAGTGAGATTCAAGTACATTTTCTGATTTTTTTTCAGGATGTGGGTCTTGTTGCTCCTGAAGCACCTTCAGAACAGGCCAGGCGAGTCTTTCAGACATATGACCCTGAAGGTAAGCTAGAGCAATTTCAGTTGCCTCTTAGGAAGTTAAATTTTTTCCTACACATATTAGTTGAAATGAAAATTCAACAAATTTCATCAGTAAAGTTATCTCTCACAGATAATATAAAGTACCTGGAATTTTTGGAACGTTATATCCATATTTTCTGTGTTACTGGCTACTATTTATCCAGTCCTTAAATACAACTTCCCTTGTTGAGTAATTGCTGCTGTGGGACTGAGATCAGGGCCAGTGAAAGGAATTTGAGGCCCAGTACAAAACCAGGTTTGTCTTCTCCCCACAAAGCTATAACACCGCAGACAGATATTTAGACAGAACTAAAATATTAAGTATCTAGAAGATATTTACTGGCTTAATTTTGAAAGTCTATTTTACTGAATTTCTGTCCTTTTTGCTATAGCAGTTGCCTCATTTTAGAATAAATAACAGAACAAGGAAACAGCCTGTCTCCTCTGGCTTCTCTCTCTTTTGACTTGGAAGGGAGAAAGTAGGTTGGGAAGAAAGGCATGTTTTTGCTTGCAATTTCCCTATCCCTCAGTAAAAGCCCTGGCCAAAAGTAGCCAAGGGAACCTTTAACATTTCTTGAAAAAGGAAGATATAAATGTTAAAGAACTAGGATGGATTGCTATTGATATTTATGCCTTTTCCTGGCACTGCTTAATGGTTTTTGGTTGTCTTTTCAGAGCATCTTTCTCCTGCCAGATCAGTCCTTCTCCTTCTTTGTTCATAAATGTTAAAAGTATTTGATTTTGACATTCTGTATAAGCTAGCAAGGCTTGAGCAGAGAGGCTGGACAATGGAGTATGGGCACCAAGATAAACAGGAAGACAGTATAGCTTCAATGATAGTTACTTATCATCTGCCATCCTGCCTTGGTTTTCATCTGTTGATTGCTTGGTCTTACACAGTCAGGAAAGAAGACAGGAACATCCATAATTGCTAGAACAGAGCAAAATGTTTGGGCAGCAGGGGGATCTGGGTAGGCACATAAGAAGTACCCTAAATAGGCAGTCTCCACGTTTACAAGAGCCAGAAGAACTTCAACTGCCTTAAACTATCCTTGATTCTTTGAATCTATGAATACATAGATGTCAATGTATGGTTTTAGGCTCAAAACCTCCATTTCAAGGCATTAAGCCAGTGATTGTGACAGATTAACAGACATAGTTACCCAGAGAATGAAATTAGAAAAGACAAAAATTTCCCGAATGACACCTTCCTGTATGAGAACATCTTAATGAGACTGTCTTTCACAGCAACATATGAATAAATATTGACTTCTTCCCATTCAAGAAGCATCAGTGCTAATCAGTCAATTAAAACATGCTGGAATGTTAATTAAAGTACTTTTTTCTCAGATAATGGCTTTATACTAGATGCTCTTCTCGAAGATGTAATGAAGGCCCTGGATCTTGTATCAGATCCTGATTAGTAAGTATAAATTGTCTGAGATTATGATATCAAATCACTATGGTAATTTTTTTTGGATGGGGATAATATGTTGTGATATCTTAGTTTTGCAAAGACGCCTTTGCCTTTCTTGGGGTTAAAATAAAGGCACATGTAAAGAGACCTGTGCTGATAATTTCCATTTATGGTTATGATGCTTCCTACCACCACAGATGTTCAGGAATAGAATTCAGACATAGTCTACAGAGAGAAAGGGAAAGGGGTATAGGTTTTATCCACGTATCTGAAACTATGAAATCAGAAGTATGTCACTTACATAAGGGAGGTTCTTGATCCCAAATATGGCTTGATTTTCATTTTAACCCAAATTATAATGTTTGAACAGTCTGTCTTAATTGTATTAAATGTGTGTTTTGAAGAGATGCTTAATGCTGCTACAGTTTAGAGCGTATTGAATTTTCTTGTATCCTGTAAAATAATAAAATCAGGGCTGGCTTCTGCAAGACATTTGGAAAATTGATGAAGAGTTAATGCTGTGAAATATTTGCAGTAATTGTATAATCTTCTCAAGTATAATCCCAGTAATTAGACAGCAATCGCTTTCAAAAAAAAACTTTACCTAATAAAGTTTGGAGACTTTGTTATTGCTGTTGCTTTGATTTAAATAGATTTATAAATAACCTTATTTTGGCAACAAAAGCCATTCCTTTGCATTTGGTATTCAGATTCTAAATACAGCCATTTTATTGTTTTTGGCATTTAAAAGTACAGCATTTAGTCATGCAAAAATATGAATGTGCCATTTTTGTGTGTTTCATCTTAACAGTGTAAATCTCATGAAAACAAAATTAGATCCAGAAGGACTAGGAATCATCTTACTAGGTCCCTTTCTTGAAGAATTTTTCCCTGAACAGGTAATAATACCACATTTATCTGCCAGTGCTAAAGCAGAGACTTCTCTGTTCCTGTGTAGAGCATTTGTAAATAAATATTGAATCCTGAAATCAATAGGGCCATTGCTAATGCAGAGACTTATTGTAATTATTTAGCTCTTTTGATGAATTTCCAGACAATCCTGGATTTTAGCCATTATGATTTATCCCTGGCCTATTCTTTTCAAGTCTACCAATGGTTCCCTCAACACCCCTTTCACTGAGTCCATACCCCTTGCTGCTGGTCATCTTTTTCCTTCCACAGCGAAATTTATTTCCTAGAAATACAATAATATTACAATCTTAATTTACTATAAACCATTGGAAGTACATTTACAAGCAGTCCTTGACATACAATCATTCATTTAGTGACCAAAGTTACAACCACACTGAAAAGAGTGACTTAACAATCGGTCCTCACACTTACAAACAACACAACATTCCCACGATCGTGTGATCACAATTTGGGTCCTTGGCAGTCAGCATGTCTTTACAATGATTGCAATGTTCCAGGATCACATGACTGCCATTTGTAACCTTTTCAGCTGGCTTCTGACAAGCAAAGTCAATTGGGCAAGCCAAATTTCCTAAATGAACACATAATTTACTTAACAACTGCAGTAATTTGCTTAGTTTGTTTATTTATATCCTATCTTTAATATTTTTTACAAATAACTCAAAGTGGCAAACAAATCCAACAAAGTGGTGAACAAATCATCTATTTTTTCCACAACAACAGCCCCATGAAGTGAATTGGGCTAAGCAAAAGTGCTTGGCCCAATGTCTTGCAGTGGCTTTCCTGGCTGAGAAAAGACTAGAACTCACTGTCTCTTCTTTCCTAACCTTGTGTCTTAATCACTAAACTGAACTAGGTCCCATTGTTATATTTGTAATAAAAAGCAATACAAATGCAAAATAATGACAGAACTCTCCTGCATGGATTTAGTGTATGACCTGAGATTGATTGCCTTACGCTTCTTAGGATCCAAAGGTTCAAGAATCATTCGCTGTATACCACTACAATGGATTGAAGCAGTCTAACTGTAATGAAAAGGTATGAACATGTCTCGTAATATTGCTGGATTTCCACTTAGAAAAGAAGAACAGTAGATTTTAGCCAACTTTGCAATAGATAGTCCCCCAACATATGAAGATGGGGCTGGAGATGGCAGTTAGAGCCCCCAGTGGGCTCTAACTGGTGATAGCGAGGAAAAACCAAATTGGCAGGGGTTCTTAGGTGCTTCAGGGGTTGTAAAAATATACATATACACTATGGATTGCTTTCTATTGCTATATGAGATGATCTACATATACACAGTAGGTAATATCACTATAGGAGAAAATGCATCCATTTTGATATCTGGGGCTAATCAAATTCAAAAGCACACACTTGAAAGAGGTAGGTAGTCAGCAGTTTTTTTCTGATTAATGGAATTAATTTAATAAGGGGCAAACTTAAGAGTTTTAAACATCTTTTCATTATGCTAAAATAATGCTTTGGCTCTTGAAATATCTTATATGTATAAAATGGCTGTTTCTGATAACATTTATTTGCAGCTGGATTTATTATTTCAATGTATGCAGGGTTAAATGTAATACTGCTATTTTGACAGGTCATGTATGTAGAAGGTACAGCAGTAATTATGGGCTTTGAAGACCCAATGCTGCAAACTGATGATACACCAATCAAGCGCTGTTTGCAGACGAAATGGCCCTATATAGAACTGCTTTGGACCTCAGATCGATCCCCTTCATTAAACTGATGTTAAGAAGAGACTTTGTATTCATCCAATATTTTGAATGAATGTGGAATATGCAGTTGACTGTATCTAAAACGAACTTATTTTCCTTTGCGACTATACACTGGTATCACTAGAAATTGTAAATGAATACTTTTTCAGTGTTAGTATTTTTTTAAAGAAACCAATGACTTGATTTGTATTAAAATTAATTCCTGTTTGGCCATAATAGAATAGGTAAAATGTGAGTTTGCATCCATAAGCCTGCTCATTCAGCCAGAAATGATAAGGAAGTGAGATGCTATATGGCAGCATCAGCACAGTGGATTACGTTTGTCTTAGATATCATAGTATTAACTTGTTTCATGCTTGTTCAGTCATATAGTTGAATTATACTTGCCTTAGGGTACAACCTGTTTTGGGAGTCCCAATGTCCAAGCCTCACTGAAACATAAACATAAAAATATCAGGTAATACTATTATATTGTTCTTATTTCAGGAGGTTTTCTGCCAGAAAACTCATCTAATGGGTTGTGGCCTGTACTAGAATATCATAGGGGAATAGATTGATATTTGCACTAACTATGCTTAGATGATAACATCTCTGCTGCTTTTTTCTGAAAATCTGACTATCTATGTAGCTTTTTTTAAATGAAGCAAAAATGATTTTTAGTATGGTTGGTGATAAATGATAAATACTATTTATTGTATGTTATACCATTCTTAAAGCTTACCTATTAGTCAAAACAGGATTGAAATAAAACTGCATATTAATATCCTGAATTGTAAAAGGGATATATATAAAAGCCTAACTGCAAAAAAGCGCTGTGATTTTTGTTCATATTATTATTGCCAAATACCTCTTCTCAATATGTATTAAACACATACCTATACACTACGTGTTAACATGCATGAGTAATCTGTTATTTAAGTAGTATAGTGTATTATCTAGCAAAATCAAAATAAAAAAAAATGTTCAATAATAAATGGGTTATTTTCTTTCTTACGATAATAATTTGGATATGTAGAGTCTTGACAAGTATTTTTTTCATGAAAGACTGAATTTCAACAGAATTATTTTCTTAAGCACCAATTGCTTAATTATTAAGACAACATGGAAAAGCTTCATTGCTGCTCTTTCTTGGCACATCCTTAGAGTTAACCTTTATTGCAGTCATACTTTCATGTCTCACAAAGCCAGCTTCCCATTCCCTTAAGTAAAGAAGATGAACTGTCTAGAGGCATTTTTCATTTTGGTGATGACTGATTCCAGTCACCTGAGGCTTGCTGATTGTTTTTGAGAACATGAAATGTGACTGGCTAAATGACAGTAGCCTTCGTTTAGACCTCTAAAGTTTCAAGTAAAAGTACAATTGTTAATCTGTGACCTTGTTTTTTACAAAACCTTAATGATCTAACTACCAATACTGATTTTTCATAAAATAATTCATTATAATTAGCAAAACAGAAAAATTCCTTGCCATTATAAGGAAAATCCTGAATGGCTATGAATTTTTTTCTTTACACCTTTGTTAGACTTCCCTCTTAATTTCTAAGAGGCAGTATTGCATCTTCGTATGAAAAAAGATTACTTTGCTAATAACAATAAACTTCGGAGTTCATATTTATAGCTCTCACAACTGCTAACCCAGTATGGGCCTTCTTGGATAACAAAGTGCTTTCTAAAGAGTATTTGAATAGGTGGAGTATTCACTTATTTCAATAAAAGACCCACATATTTTTTTTCTTAGTTAAGATTCATAACATTTTAAAAGGTGTTATTGTTGCTAAATATCATTGACACTGGCGTCCTCTTGTGTATTTGGATTGCTCTGGAAATTCAGAGATCATATGAGTAGGAGGTCCAGCATGTGGTTTGCTATGGCTATTGAAATATTGAAGGATCAATTCAGTTTGATACCAGTCTTGTGTAACCAGTCTTGTGTAACCAGTCTCATGATTATGAAGTGGCATTATAAACTGCTCTAGTTTATAATGTTTGCCAACTTGTTTATGTACTTTGTGTGTTCTTACAACCAAATGCATACTACAACCCTCAATTTAATTAAGCTTTCTGACAGATACTTTCTATTTGAGATTTTAGAAGTGTACATAAGTATTTTATAAACACTTTATTTTAAAATGTTTTTACTTTATGCAAGTCAACTTGCACTGGGCATCAAACGCAAACGATCATACAGAATTGAACATAATTGAACAACAGTCCAGACAGAATGGATGTGAAAATTTCCCTTTTTTTATGACCTGAAACATCTGCCACTACTAAGATTGAACTCAACAGTCCAAGTGGGAGGTGAGCCTTTTCACCACTAGAACACCATGCTACTCAGAAAAAATGGATATAGATCCAAATTAATTTTTTAAAAATTCAGTTGATCCAGTTGAAGAAATATCTCTGTTTATGGGATCCCAGTGCTTCTAGGTGCAATTCAGGGTGCTGGTTGATCACATTTAAAGCACTACATGACTTGGGACCTGGTTATCTGAAGGACCACCTATTTTTAAAGAGTCCATCAGATTTGGCATGCTGCAGATCCCATCAGCCAAAAAGTGTTGACTGGCAGGAATTAGAAGATGGACCTTTTCTCTCCTCTGAGATTAGAACATCCCACAACCCTGATGGTGTTTTGTAAGGCTTTAAAAGCTTGGCTGTGTTTCTGAACCTGGGCTTTGAATGTGTTAAAGAGTCCATTTCTTTACTCCATTGTTAATTGGTTAACTATCTCAACTGCTTTATGTATTTTTTGAATGTTTTTTATTATTTTTAATTAGCATTTCCCCCCCCCCCAAAAAAATAAGACCTGGTNTTTTAATTAGCATTTCCCCCCCCCCCCAAAAAATAAGACCTGGTGTTTTCTTTTGGGCCCCCAAATAAGCACCAGGTCTTATTTTCAGGGAATGTCTTACTTGCTTACTTTAGGACCACTGCAGCCAGGCCTCCCACGCTCTGATACTTGTTGCGCCACTGTTTGACTTATGTGGCCGCTTGCAGCCAGATACTGTAAGGTGCATTGCACCAGAACTACTGCTCATGGCAGAACACCACATGGTTTGATCGGTGGCACTGGCACAATGCACCATGCTGCTTTGTGCCACGAGGGGCACCTGCTACAAGCAGTGGTAATAGTGCAATGTCCCACATGGTCTGCCATGAGTGACAGCACCAGCACAATGCTCCACAGTGTCCACCTATGGCAAGTGCCCATAAAGTCAAGCAGCAGCAGGACAGGTGTCAAGGTGTGGGAGGAATGGCTGCAGTGGTCATAAGGTAAGAAAGTGGGATGCATGGGGAAGCTTCACCACCGCCCTAGGTTGATTTTTACACACATGCCTCATTCCACCTGTACAACCAGATGGGATGGAGTGGGCTGGATATTAACTAGGACTTATTTTGAGATAGGGATTAGGCATGCATGTAAAAATCAAACGAGGGCTTATTTTCAGGATAGGTCTTATTTTTTGAAGAAACCTAGTATTTAACTGTTTCATAGTTTTAGAATTGTAAATTGTCCAGAGTCATTTGGCTTATATGGGCGGCTATAGAAATGGAATAAATAAACATTTACATATTGGTCACCACGATATAACAAAAGATGTTGAAACTGTACAAAGAATGTAGAGAAGAGCAACAAAGGTGGGACAGGAGGCTAAAGCATATAAAGAACAGTTGCAGGAATTGGATGTCTAGTTTAATGAAAAAAATTACTAAGGGTGACATAACAGTGTACCAATATTTAAAGGGCTGCCACAAAGAAGAGAGGAGTCAGTCCATTCTCTAAATAATGTGGAGGCAGGACAAGAGGCAATGGATGGAAGCTAGTCAAAGAACTAAGGTAGACCTGAGGAGAAATTTTCTGACAGAACAATTCATCAGTGGAATCAGAAGTTGTGGGTGCTCCACACAGGAAGTTTTTAAAAAGAGGTTGGATAGCCAGTTTTCTGAAATCATAAAGGGTCTCCTGCTTGAGCAGTGGGCTGGACTAGAAGATCTCCAAGGTCCCTTCCAGTTCAATATTCTCTAAATAAAAATCCCTTGCTGTAGGGAAGTCAATATCAGTGTTGCTGGTATAAAATCTTCCTCCACTGATGGACAGTTATTTTCCAAATTAAAACTAAAGCAAATAACCAATACTGATTGTTAAAGAAGAAAAACGTTCTTACCATCTTCTTGTCTTATTGAGAACCAAGTTTTGCCACTACAATCATGGATCAATTAAAAGATCGTGACTTTATTTTATAGTGCTATCACAAAGGAAGGTTATCAATTCTCGACTTTGTAACTTTTTAATAAAAGAGAAAAACAATGGGAAAAAAATCTCCAAAGGCATGAAAAGGGTGAATCATTCATTCGAGTCAAGAGAGATCTTACTCATACCTACTCCTTTCTGCACATTTCCCACCCTCCTTCATCCCTGTAGCTGTGGGACAATTTAAAAACAAAATCCAAATATGGAATTGCTAGAGAAACCCCATTCTTCTGCTATCTTCCTCAAATTTCACTTCTTCTAGCCCCAAGGAGCAAACAGTGAATCTTGTAGAAAGTAATTCACACAAAATGATTGGATTCATTCCCAAAGAAGCTTCTTTTTTTTTCTATTCTATTTCTATGTAGTGCAAATGTGAGGTTAATTAACTGAACTTGGGGGAGTCCTCTTTTGCCTTTTAATGATTTGATGGACTCAAGGTTATTTCCTTTTTGCTTTGGTTTTTCTCCCATCTCAATTATTTTGCATTAAATGCCTAATCCTGCCTCTAAGGCAGTGTTCCCTGTTTTTTTTTTAAAGTCATTTCCTGCCTCCCACACTAGTAGAAGAGCAGGATTAATATGGTGGAAGTGTGGAGTTTGGAATAGAAAATATATTCAAACGGAAGGAATCAAGTATTTTCCCAATGACATTTGGCCCAAAAGATCAAATTGGGGTCATTTTAACCATCCTTTAGACACTTTTAAGATCCTTTAGCAATCTTAAGATAGAAGAATTCTCTCTTGTTTGTGTTATAAAGTGACCCTCCTCCCTCCATAACTTGCGAGGGAAGAAGGTCAGAGACGGAGCTAAGATCTTGATTTGATTGTGTTTGTGTGTTCTTCTGGGTGGGCAAGTGCCCTGTAAAATAAACTCAGACCTTTGTGGAAAAAGGTTCTGTTTGTGTTGATCAGGACTTCCTTTGCTGATCCCCTCTCATGCTCTTCCCCACTTGCAAAGACCCTCAGGCCTTGCTGGAAAAGTTATCCTTCCAGCATAACTATTGTCATTAGGGTAATTCCAGAGGGGGATTTCCCCTGCTTTATTAGGGTGCAATAGAGGCTCTAGTTCATCTCTCTCCATATATCACAATTTCAGGCTTATTTTCTTAGTGGAATGAAAGGGATGTTTACAGGAAGGGATTCCTGCTGCTTCGACTGTTTTCCTGAACGCACCTAAAAATATTACAAGAAGATTTTTTTTTAATGTTTTCAAAAAAAACTCTCAAAAACACCCATCCCGTATTTGCTGGATCCTAAACTCTGTCATCACAAACCAAATGGTTTTCCATCCTTAATGGATATGCTGCATAATTCAGCACAACTGAATAGCACAAACATAGGGTCAGTCACTCAAAAAAGTAGCCAGAGTTCATTGGCATCTGAAGTAACTTGTGTTGCTTTTTACATTTTCTTCTGGTCCTTTCTGATAGCTTGATGCACTACCGTGCTTATCTAATTTTGTCCTACGTCACAGTGGTACAAAGCAACATTTCTTTCTTTTTCTTCCATCATAATTATTTATCTTAATGAGGAGAAATGCTTTCATAACTTTTTTCCAAGGTAAGAATACTTTCAGGATAATTTTCATAATGAGATGTAGCTATTTTCTATGTTTCTTAGCTAATAGGATGACCAAAGGATGGGTATGAATGTGCTACTTTGGATTCTGCAACTATCTTTTTCTTTTCAATTAAATCCCAAGGGAAGACTTTATAAGAAAACTCTTTCGCAGAAGGTGGGGCAGTCAGCCAAGGGAGAGGGAAAGCTATGCGAGCTGCACGATTGTCTTTAAGGTATGAACAGAAAAGTAAAAATTGCAGTCACAATGATGCAATCAAAGCTCACCATATTTTTATGAGCATTGTGTATATGATGAACATAAAAAAACCAGACAGAGCTTTGATCTCACCATTATGGTTGGTTCCTTCTTTATTTTTTACTAAAGGCTATGAACGTCAATGATAAGTCTGCTACTTTGCCTTAATATTGAAAATAAATCCTTAAAACAATGTAAGTATTCTCAAAAGAACAAAAGGGGAAAATCTTTGCCATCTGTTTTGGCTGACAATCCATTTCTTAGTCCTATAAAAGAAGACTAACATTTTTGTTACTATAATTTAAAAAAGAAAAATTAGAAAAACAGTTGTAAGTTACAAAGCAAATATTTATATGTCCAAAGACAGAAAAAACAAAAAACCAATGAAACACCCATGTATTCCAATTTATATGAAAAACAATCACTTTTTGAAAAACCAGTTAAATCTTACCCATTTAGATTCAAGTTGATCAGTCTTTCCATTATATCATTTGAGAATCAAATTAAAGATGATAATGAACATCTTTTTTTAAACAGGATTTTGAATTCAGATGGATAGTTTCCAGTGTGATGATAAACATCAATGACTTAGGTAAGAAATACAATAATATGATCTTGAAATATATAAAGAAAATCTTCTCATAATACATTAAATCACTAATTTAGAACTGAAAGTTTATCCCCATATTTATAGACCATCTCTGAACATCTGTTTATTATATTCTCAGTACTAAAGGAAAGCTGCTTTATTGGTATTTGAACACAGGGCCCAAAGCATTTTAAGAACTGTTAGGTTTTAGACATTTTAGAATGTTTTAATATTTTACTTTATGTTTTTCATTGTTTTTACTCCACCCTGCCAGATTTATTTCATGCATTCATTATAATTATATTGTGGTTTTATGTTTGCTTCTTTGTGTACATTGTTCAGAATACTGCTGTTGCTAGGTAATCTAAAAATGTCACAAATAGATTTAGTATAAGAGAACTCAAAGATCATGCAAGAGACATGTAAGATTGCCCACTCCAATAAAGTTCTATTAATTACATCTTCAACTTTTCCATTAAAGACTTATGAAATGGTGTTCAACCACTGTCTATGCAGTCTGTTCTCTCTCAAACAGCTAATACCCACCAGGATATTCCCCCCCTCCATGTTTAGTCTGATCCCTTTTCTTATATTTTGAGTCAGTTGCTTTGAACTGAACTTTCTGAAACTGAAGAAATGTCTTCCATCTTGTCTTGACACCCTATGAAATATTCCAAGATGGTTATTGTATAACCTCATAATTGTCTTTTCTCCAATTCTTTTGTTGAACTAAGCATGCAGTTTTCCTTAATTTTCAGCATGAGTTTTAAACAAAGCAGCACTTCTTATTCCCACTATTTAAAAAAGTGAACAATTGTAATTGAGATGAGGATGGTGTGTTGCATCTGACTTTGTTTCAGTTGTGCGAATCACCCACCCAGTTTTGAATTAAAGAGAAGATTTGTAACACTTCCTTCTGCTCTGGGAAGTTGATTTGTCGATTTTACCCTCGAATAGCCCTACAACCATGATTATGTATCAGCTAACGCTGCAGTTGAAGGGAGATTCTCTGAGTAAAATATAGTGAGCCCTTACAAGTTGGTGATGACAGCTCAGGGCAAGACACTTAACCTTTGAAATAAATTCAATCTTTTTTGTAGTTGCTGGCTGTAGCTAAGTTATCCTGCCTTCAGTAAGCACATTCAACTGTTCATAAACTGTATGCTCTGTACATGGTCTACAACTTTCCTGCTAAGTGTTTATTTACACAGTTTTTCTTTTTTTATTTAGTTTTGTCTCATCATAATTGCAGGGTAAGCTGATGTGGATGGAAATAGATTTAGTTCATGTTCCATCAATTTTCACTAAGCTGTAACAGGAAGGTGGAAAATACAGAATTTCATTTACAATGTTTTACAATACAAACAGGAGCAATGTTTCCAAAATGACTGGTAACCTAGACTAGAATTCTGCTGCTTGCTAAATCTAAACCTGAAAAGTTCTCAAGTGCAAGAGAATGTTCCAATATTTTCCTTCCTTGCTCTACTGCATAACACAATTTGAAGTGGAAGTCTACACATAGTCACTTCAGCTTTCCAGGGGACTCTACTTTAAGAAGATTCCCCATTACTCTGAGACTTTAAGTGATAACATCTAACCTTATAACTGAATATGGCATCTATTAGGGATTGAGATGAAAGGGATGATCACAGAATAGGACAATGGGTGGAACAGTATCATAAAATAACAAAACAGTGTGGTTGTTAAATGAATCATGCAATCATTAAGTGAATCCGGCTTCCATCATTGCCTTTGCTTTTCAGAAGACAACCAGAAAGATCAGAAATGGTGATCACATGACCTTGGGGCTGCTGCAATTTTCATAAATGTATGCTGGTTGTCAAATGCCCCAACTATGATCATGTGACTGTAGGGAATGCTGTAATGGTTGTAAGTCCGAGGACTTGTTAGTGTAAGTCATTTTTTCAGTGCAGTTGTAACTTCAATCAGGAGAGATGGTAAGATATAAATGTGAATATTCACAGTCATAATATTTTGATTGAAGTCATTCATACTGTGCAAAAGATGTTTCTCGTCTTAGCATACTATGTGAATCTAGCCAACTGTGTGCCTTTGTTAGCAAATTAAGATTGAAAAAAATGTGACTTAAACCTTGTGAATTCTGTATATGGTGGTTGAATGCCTATTTTGTTGCCTGCAAAAAAAAAGGGTGTGTGTTTGTGTGTGGAGATCATTGTTCTAATCCTTCTAACCAGCCCTTTTAAGCCCTTCTAACACTGCAAACTCAATATAATGGGTGTTGGATTTGCAGTGCGTTATGTGGTTGGGGAGGGTAGAGGCAGAAGGCTGAAAAAACTCCTGTGCAAAAAACATGACCAAAGGCAACGGACACTGCCTTCCTCCCTCTCAGTTTAAAGTGGACCTAACCCTCGGGTTCTTGCGCCGTTCCCAGAATGTCGCCCGCAGGAACAACACCAGGGGGCAGCACAACAAACAGCCTGATTCCTTCAGAGAAGCGCGGCTGGCTCGAACTTTTAGAAGCGAATGGCTTTGCGCCTCCCTCGCCAAGTTTTTGCCCTGCGGGCGGCGCGCACGCAAAGCGAGACGGTGGGACGGCGGCTGTGGCCAGAGGTAGTAGCCTTACGAGGCTTGAAGCGGCAGCGGCAGGGCTTCCAATTCTGACTCGCTGCTTCAGGAGAAAGAAAAGAAGCGAGGGAGCCGTTGCCAGGAGGATGTGGAGGCGGCGGCGTAGGTTGCCATCGCTGCCGACTTCATCAGCCTGGTGCAGGCGCTGCGCAGCAAGCGACAGCGCTGTTCTCTCGCTGCTTTTGCTGCTGGCGGGGCCGCTGAGTGCCTTCAACCTGGACGAAGAGAAGCTCGACGTCTACAGCGGTCCCGAAGGCAGTTACTTCGGTTACGCACTGGATTTTTACAGCCCTGCACCGAACGCGTAAGTAGCGGTCCTCTTTGATGGGCGCTAGAATTGCCTTACTTGTTTTCGCTCGGAAATTGCAGGATGGATGCTGGCCGTTGCGGTTCATCCAGGCAAGTTATAGTGAGACCCGGGACATGCCGAGTTTAGATCGTTTCGGAGCCGATACTTACTTTTTCCCAGCTTCATCCTAGACGTGGCTGCATCCTCAAGGAAGTGCCAATGAAGTCGTTATTCTCATAGTTAGTATTGACTGTGACCGTGCAACGCAGAACTGCACAGGTTTGCCCGGAAACGATTCCCCTGTTAAGACAGGTTTCCAAATAAATGTTCGTCTTGATGGAGAATGAAGATCTGCCATTCCGCATCGTTGAATTCAATGGGATTGAATTCTGAGCAGAAAAGTAGAGATTCTGTTGTTATGGAGGTTCCATAGATTAAAATATGATAGTTTCTGGAAAAATATTTAATCGAGAATAAATAGTGGGCTTCCACCCCACCCAAACAATCTTCATCTTTTACCTACAGTGCCAGATAAAGTAATAAATACTCTGATAATTGTTGTGAATTTTAGTGATAGCAACAAAATATATGCAAATCCAGCACTTCCCATCCTTTAACTGAGTTCTACTGGGGTGGTAAACTATGAACTTGTGGAGGAATCATCCATGAATCCACACACCTCTTTGTTTTAGAGAAAATTGAATTGATAATGACTTCAGTAAAGTCAGAAGACTCCATAAAACTCTTTTGCAGCTGAGTAGGAAAGTTGTAGAGGAACACATAGTAATGAGCTGCTTGATCTGATGTTCAGTTGCAAGCCATTTCAAACCCTATGTCAGAGTTCAGGCTAGTTCAGTCTTTCCCAAAAATGCACTGACCCACTAGTCTTAAAAGATCTGTACCAAATTTTCCAACCACATGACTGGGAATCCTGAGAGATGTAGTCCCCTCACATTTGGAGGGAACCCAGATTCAACATACAAATTTTAACATCTATACATTTTACCTATAAAGTTGAACAGTAACAGCTTATCAATACATTATATGATTTGAAGAAGAACTTTAAGGAAAAATAGATTTCTTCTGTTTTAACCATCTAGAATGTCTTAAGATTACCTTTATAGTGTCATTTGAGGACGACAGCAGGTGGCACCATTGAGACAACCTTGGCTGATCCCACAAACAGCTAAAGAGGGGTCGGTCAGAATAGAGCAGAACTTGGTATTTTGAGTGGCTGATTATCAGGACGTTACAGGACTGTATAATGCAACTCCGTAGAAGTCTGGAAGAATGCATTGGCAAATCATTTCCACATTGTTGCCAGAGAAATTCCTCAGATGTTTCCAAAAAGAATCACAAGAAATTGAGTTCAACTCAAGGGAGCCTTTGCCATTTTAATTAGGTAGGAAATCAAATTATCAGCTTTTAATTTTAGAAGCAAGTAATTTTCCACTAGTAGTAAGTATATTGTAGACTCTATCCTTAGACATCAAGAAAACATACTGTTGCAAACTGTGAATTATTGCCATTAACATAAATGAGAAAATTGTCTTGATAAAATCGGTATAGGAATGAAGCTAGATAAGTATGTAGCTCTTGTCTGCTTTTTCTACCCTAAACTGCTTTGTGTTTCCTAAATGAGTGGATAGACGAATATTCTTGCTCATTTAAATGAAGTCTGTGTGGGGTAAGGTTGAACTTTTTTTGTGTACTTGTGGCCTTTGCTCTGTGGCTTTCCATTTACATCTGCAATTGACGATTTGATATTATAGGTAGATGATGTTGAAGTGTGAATTTTATTCTGTCCTAAGTGTAATAATGGACATTGACTGCATGAATGTGGACATTGACTTTGTGGATAAATGATTCTGAAGATTAGTTATTTTATTTATTTGTCAAAAGCTTACAATACAATAGAAACAAAAATAAACATAAGTTTAAATACAAGAAATAGGAATGGGGTGAGGTCAATAGAGGTTAGTTTGAGGACAAAGGAGTTATATCCTAATTATCAAACATGGTAGCATGGATTGAATGGATCCTGGAAGATCTCAATATATTGATGATCAGTTTAGGGAAGGAGTTGTTTGTACCTCTTTTGCATTTCTTCAAATAGGCAAATTGATGAAATTTGATGCTATATAATTAAACCTGAAACTTAATAACAATAAAATGAATTTAGTAAAAAATCAAATGGAAAACCTAATAATAGCTGCAGAAAGGGTTAAAAATCAAGTGAAAAGGATTAAAAACTGGACATATCTTCAAAATGATCAATTGCATAGTTTTTGGCTCAAATATCTGACCAGCTTACATTCAATTATAGCTAAACAGCTTAATGAAATATTACATAAAGGAGATATCAGTGACAGGTTAATAACTAGCAAAGTGTCAGGGTTCCAATGGATGCTCTAATCATGGAGCCTTAAGCCAAGTTTCAAAAGAAATCCAATTATTTATTAGGAGCATCATGTCGGCACTTTTCCCAAATGCAGTCAGCTCTGCCCTACATAATGTACTGCCCACCTATGACCCTATTTTCCCCCTCCTCCCAGTGTGTGTCATGAATCAGTTCTCCAACTGAAGCACTTTCACAGGCTATGGGAAACATACCTCTCTGGGTTGGATAACCTGAGACACAATCTGGAGTATGCGTGGAATGTTCTTCTGTCATAGAAACAAACTATCACAACAAACTGCTCCATCAGATCTCCACCCTCCCGTCCTTCTTATGGCAACTCAAGAAGATGCCAGGAATGCTTTATGAGTTGACATTCAGCTCCTCTCACTTCCTGAAGGTGACCTACACAAAGCAAAAATAATTTGCAGGTATAGAATTTAGGGGTGCGACACCCCCCCCCCCCANGGGTGCGACCCCCCCCCCCCAGCTTGTTTGGATTTTCTGCACAGAAATTTGCTATAAGGCAATCAGCCTGGATGTTCCTATTCTTTAACAAAGATGCCTCTGATAAGGGGTAGTCCTTCCACCTACCCCTTATCAGAGGCATCTTAGTTAAAGTATTAACCAAGTATTGGAGCTCAGTGTTTGTTTGCCTGTTTCTTATAGGTTTGCACCATTTAGCAAATACTACATGGTCAATTTCTAAAAAAATCAAGCAGAAAGTAGATAAAAATAAATCCTGGCAATGACTTGAACAGTAGAGTTGGAAAGGTCTTCTAGTCAAACCCACTGCTTAAGTAGGAGACTCTATATCAGGGGTGTCAAACTCGAGGCCATGGGCCAGATCTGGCCCATAAGGTCAGCCTGGAAATATTAAAGGAGCAGCTGGCGGTGCCTCTGTTGGCCAAAACAGGATGCAGAAGGGCATATAAGCCCCTCGTGCAGGCCATTTTTGGCTCCACAGATCAAGGGCTGATCTGGCCCTTGAAGAAATCCAGTTTGACACCCCTGCTCTAAACTATTTCAGAGAAATGGTTGTCCAGTCTCTTTTTGAAAGTCTCCAGTGATGGACCACTCCCAACTTCTGAATGCAAGCTATTCCATTGGTTGATTGCTGTAACAGTTAGGAATTTTCTCCTTACTTCTAGTTGCTTCTCCCTTTGGTAGAACAATGGTTCCATCCATTGTTTCTTATCTTGCCTTTTGGTGCTTTGGAAAATACATTTGTCCCTTGTCTTTGTAGGAGCCATTGAAATATTGGAACACTGCAACCATGTCTCCCCTAGTCCTTTTCATTACACTAGACATATTCAATACCATTCTTCATATGTTTTAGCCTCTAGCAGTGGCTCTGTGGGCGTGGCTTGGTGGACGTGGCAGGGGAAGGATATTGTAAAACTCCAGTGAGATGTGGTATTTGCCAGTTCTCCAAACTACTCAAAATTTCTGCTACCGGTTCTCCAGAACTGGTCAGAACCTGCTGAATACCGCCTCTGGCCTCTAGCCATCATTCTTGTTGCTGTTCTCTCACTCTTACAGCTGGATTCTTACTTACAATAGATGTAAAAAAACAAAAGAAACCGAAGGTTTGATTTTAGCAAGCTATTTGAACTAATGCAATCAAGACCCCATTTGATAAATTATCAAATGATCCCAAGTGCAGATTATGCAAAGAAGCAGAAAAAACAATCACAAAATTTTACAATCTGAAAATCAAAATGGAAGTACAAGATAATCTTTTATTGGCCTAACAAATGTTATTAAAAGGAAAGTTTGACAGTGCTTTGTACTTATAAGAAGTGAATCTGAAAAGGACATGAATAAATTATCACTAATTCACAAATATTGAAATTGAATTTGGCAAACAAATATATTTACTAAGGTACACATGGTTTAAAAAAGAGAAAGAAAAAGTTTTTTTTAAAAAATAAATTATAATTCAAAAGAAAAAAATCTATTTTTAAAGTAATGTATTAAAAGTAACTAATTGTAAAGATGATCATTTCTAAAAAATGTTTAGAGTTTTAAAATGAATATAAAATTGGAACAAGAAATTTTCTGTTTGGATTGTTGGTTAAAGAACTTGAAAGTATGTTGTGATTTTTGCTATTATAGATGATGACAAGGCAGAAAATCTAATAAGTGAAAATAGAAAGATGTATTATTTCTCACAATGGAAAAAAAGGATGGGGAAAATGGATTTGGTTGAGATAGCAATGTAAACTGTTTTAAACAAAGAAAATATTTTTACTCAGTCTTATTTCCATTGGGAAATCACTTCTGGTTCTTATGCTTGAAATAGAAAAAAATAAAACTTATGAGACTTTGAGGATTGAATAATTTGTGTAATTACAGAAATGGCCCTAGTACTGTAAAAAGTTAATATTTCATTACTATAAAGAGACATAAATAAATGTTTACCCTTTTCTAACCTGCATTTCCATTTTAAAATTTTCATTTTCATAATCCTTTATGTATTTATAAATTTTAATGAAAGATTGAAAAAAATCAATATGGAAAGATTATGGCATGAACTGGCCAGGGTGATTCCATCAGCATGTTGGCTGCCATAACAAAAAATCTTGGATATATGTAAAAAAATCTGCTCATTGACAAAATTTTAATCTGATTAATTGCAATTATCCATGATAATTCAATCCTTCAGTTGTATTTGAATATAACTTTCCCAGAATAAAATAGACCCCACAGTTAAAAAAAAAAGGTAATGCCTTCAAAGGAAGAATAATTGAATGCCTGCTTCCATCAATGCTCCCAACATTTCCCTTGGAGCATACATTTGCCCTAAACCATTTAGAACTGTGTGCCAAAAGTAATCTTCAACTTCACCACTAAATAGTAAATAACTATGCTGGACAGGAATTTTTACTAGCCCAGAACCCAGTGTCTGACCGAGCTCTCTGGCCCTCTATAACCAAAGAAATAACCAGGAAAATAATAGGAAAACATTGTTTTTTAGCTTTGGTATTTCTTCTTCTCACTTTCTAAAAACACAGTTCCTTGGTGTTTGTTCGGTGCCATAGATTATTATTTGACAATCTTTGCCATTTGACAAACATTATTTGAGATTAGAAATGAGGTGGTCGTTTTTGGGGTTTTTTGTGTTGCTTGACCTAATGCTTTTCTTTTCTTGACTGACTCTGATTTTTGTGATCAGAAAAGGGTTTCTGGAGTGAGACCTCTATCAACTAGCCTGGGCTTTTTCAAATTCATTCTTAGTGTTTTTCTATTGCCTCTTTTGCAGAGTAAGTGTCCTAGTTGGAGCACCTAAGGCCAACACAACCCAGCCAGACATAGTGGAAGGAGGAGCTGTCTACTATTGCCCTTGGCCAGCCACGGAGTGTAAACAGATCCCTTTTGATAATAAAAGTAAGCAAATTGTTTCTTTGTCATCCTCTGCATGAGACTGTTCAGCCAAATTCTGTCACTGATCATAGCCTTAGGTGCCAGCTGATCGGCTCTTCCTTTCGTTATGTCAGCTTGTCCGATCTAAATCTCTTTAAGAAAGACACAGTTCTTAAATATTAAATGACTTGTGCAAAGAAATAATATGATGTCCAAGAGTTGGACTTGTATAACTTATATCTTAGCAAAAGTATCTGATTATACTTGATTAGAGTTCATTGGAGTCTGTTTTATTCATCTGCCCATTTAGAAGTTAGACTTTTAGTTCATAGATTTTCCTCCATATTTTTAATCTCTCTCCTAAAAATTGCTGGATCATTTGCAATAGGCCAAAGTATGGACTTTTTTTGAAAGACATGAAACAGCTGGAAAATAGGTAAACTTATTTATATTAAGTGTAATAATGTCCTGTCTGCAAATCCATGGTAGCATGGAGTTTTTTTGTTCAGAGACTGGTTCTTCTCTGGTATTTCAAGCACTATGCATCTCCCAATCATTAGAGAAAGTGTTGCAAGGGAATCATCTTCTAACAAATTATTGCCTCATTTAATGACCAAAGTTATAAGAGTGTGAAAAAAGGGCTTGCAGCCAGTCTTTCATATTCATTCATTTATTCATTTATCCAATTTGTATGTGGCCTCTCAATTCTATACAAGTGAACAGGCAAACAATCATAAATTACTATTGCATAACAAAAAGCAAAATACAACAAGGAGGATGTTTTAATTCATGGTTGTTAGCACTGCCAGCAGATGGGATCTGTCACATACTTGGAGTCCCAGGCCCAGAACCAAATCTTTAGACCCTTAGGAAAGCCAGCAGGGCCATCCTGATCTCCAGAAGAAGAATGTTTCATAGGGTGAGTGAAACAGCAAAAAAGGAATATTTCCTGGGCCCACTAGCTGATATTCCCTGAACAATGGACTCTGTGAGCATTCTCATAACAGACCAGATTGGATAGGCATAAAAGACTGGTATAAGATGGTCCCTCAGATAGTTTGGTCATAAGCTATGAAGGGTTTAAAAGTAACAAGTAAAGGTGTTAGTTGTCATCTTTAAAGCCCTTCATAGCATGGGACCAGGTTATCATATCTACATGACCCAACAGAATGGGGAGGCAGGGAATGGTGCAGGTCCTATCCCCTAGGGAGATATACCTGGTGGGATCCAGAAGAAGGGACTTCTCCATGGTGGTTCTTCTCTCTGGAACATAATCCCACCAGAGATTAGAATGGTCCCACACTACTATTCTTCTGGAAGGCACTGAAGACCGGGTTCTGCTAGTGGGCCTGGGAAGCCTAGAGCAGGATGGAGCCCATTAAATGGCTTGTGTGATCTGCTGTTGCCAAGGCAGGAGGTGATTTTATTATATTGTATTTATTTATTTGATTCTTTTTATTAGTTTTATTGTTTTAAATGACATTTTATATTCTGTAAGCTTGAGCCACCATGTGCAAATAGGCAGTGTGTGTGTGTGTGTGTATCTTTTGTATATCTTTTGTATTTTGTGTATGTATGTGTATGTGTATGTGTGTGTGTGTATATATATATATATATATGTGCTGTTTAGCTTCCTTCGGGTATTATCCCACGTCATTGTAGT
>BHFT01072118.1:0-27264 GCA_004320025.1 Laticauda laticaudata
CTTACCCAATGACAGCCTTCTGAATCTCCTGCGATCGGCACGGCCAATCGCGGTTGATTCTTTACTGACCAATCACCGTCGTTCTTCCATCCAATCACAATGCATTCTGTCTTGACCAATCAGGTGAGGGTATTCCAAGAATGCTAATATGGAACATTGTTTATTGAGAAAAATCATTTGAATTACCTAGGCATAGTTTTCAGGCCATGATCACATATAGATGCAAAGCAAATGTAGGACAATTAAGTAGTTCAGAAGGTCCATTCAACACTAATGAGGCATTCTTTCTCCCTGCTGCAGATGTATTTGGCCAGTCAAAGCACAGTGGCAAAATAGACCCATGCAGATCCCCTCTTCCCCTCAGAAAAGTCTAGATCAAGTTCTTTGCTATACCTGAAACCTGATTCTTTGCTACAAGGTGACCATTGACACCAACACCTGGGTATCTTGCTCCTGTAGATTTGATCCCACAAATTCTTACAGAGAATTTTACTTCCTCCTGCTTTAATGCAATAAATTAAAGTTTTGAAGCTCCTCCCCCTTTTAACTCTGTACAGTACTTGGACAGGAGCATGCAATTGAAGATTTGAGGCAACAGATTAATGACGTGATGCACAACTAAAACTAGCATAATTTTCCATGGAAATATTCCCAATTATCTCCCTTACTCTTCTTAGACCTGCCAGATACTGAAGTCAAATCACAATCCATAAATATTTTCTCTTTTAGCATGTTTCAGTGTGGTAGATTTTAGAAGGGAAACACAAGTGATTTCCATTTGACTAAGGTGCTGCCCATATACAGGGGCTAAGGGAATACTGAAATTGTAAATCACATTTCATTTGTGCATTTTATGCTGATACCTATTTATAGTTGATGTCCTCATATTTGAACAAATTCTCTGGTCGCCTCTGTTGCTTTTATTTACTCTCAGACAGCTGTGATTTTGCTACTTAAACTTCAGCCAGGTTTCACTTTGTATATGTGAAATGTGTAGCTGATTTATGGACATGCTTACTCAGTTTTATTCTTAAGGATTTTTTTCCCCCTTTCTCTCTGCCTAACTTATTTTGGTTGTCAGACTTCATTATTAGTCATGGACCTCAGGAAAGATTTATTATCTTTTTTTTAAGTTTTATTGTTTTTAAAACAAACATAAACAAACACAACATAAAAACATCAAACCATCTTCCATATATGTGCATACAGTGTGTCGGTTGGTTTACAAATTGTTTTGTGCTTCCACTTCATAGTGTTCAATTACAATTACATTGTATATGTTCTCATATTGTCAATCAAATATTCCTAAATACATTAATATCATTATTAATCAATCATTTGACTATACTATTATTCATTCATGTTTTACAAGATAATCCATATTTTACTTAATTTGTTTTATGACAGTTCATATTATCATCTCAAGTCTATCCTATAATCATTTTGTAGATATAATAAAAATACATCTTTATATGTTCATTATGTTCTAAATATCTGCATATTTCATTTCCATGTTTTATTGTCTAACCATTGATAGAATAGATCCCAAATTTTATAAAATTGTTTATGTTCTTTTTCTCTGATTTCAAATGTCAATCTGCTCATTTCAGCACATTCCAATATTTTCTTAACAGCTTTCTCCTGTGTTGGTATTTTCTCATTTTTCCAGTTTTTAGCAAATACAATCCTAGCCACTGTTAATACATTTACAATCAAATATTTCAATTCTTTACTATATATTTTGGGTAAAATTCCCAATAAAAATATATCTGGTTTCAAGTCTATATGCTTAGGAAAGATTTATTATCTTGAGGGAGTCCTCATACACTCCCTGGTAAGAGGTGAAGAAGCTGCTGAAAGCATAGGAATGATCAGGAGATACACGTGAGTATAGACTGTTTTGCTGAAAAGCAAGGATGCCTTGTAGGTGAAGGGAAGCTTGCCTGATGGAATTTTAACATTTGCAATGTGTAAACAGGGCTTCTCTTGCTCTTCTATCCTTTCCTGGATTACAAAGAAGCCAACCATTTCAGCAAAATGCTGAAGTGAACAATGCGATGGCATGAAGCAAGCTCTTCCTTTCCTACATGTGTGAGATATTACAATACCTGTCCCACCGGGGCAAAGTTTGTGCTGGGACAGCCCAGTGTTTGTTTCATTGTTGCCTTCTTTCTTGCATTCAAACATGGGTTTCCCTTCTGAGTTACTATTATGGTTAAGGCTTCAGGCTAGAAACTGAGGGACTCTGAGTTTTGGTTGATCAAAGGCCTGGAGATGAAACCATATGAAGAACAGCTGAAAATGTTGGGTCTGGATAGTCTAAAGAAAAGAAGAATTAGGGGTGACATGATAGCAGTATTTCAGTATTTGAGGGGCTGCCACAAAGAAGAAGGGGTCAAATTACTCTCCAGAGCACAAGAAGGAAGGACAAGAAATAAAAGTTGGAATCTGACCAAGAGAAAAAGCAACCTGGAATTAAGGAGAAACAAGCTGAGGACAATTAACCAGTGGAATAGCTTGTCTTCAGAAATCATGGGCACTCCATCACTGGAGGTTTTTAAGAAGTGTCTAGACAGTCTCCTTTCTAACATGATATAGATTCTCCTGCTTGAGCAGGCAGCTGGACTAGAAGACCTCCAAGGTCCCTTTCAGCTCTATTCTATTCGCATGGGTGACCCGGGCTAGTCATTTTCTCTCAGCCCTGGGAGCAGGTAAGGGCAAACTCCTTCCAAAATCTTACCAAGAAAATTGCAGGAATCTGCCAAGGAAATTGTCAGGACACAACACTGCCTCAAAGGCTATACACACACATACATATACATGAACACACACACACAAACTTATTCAATGGCCTTCAACAGTTCAACAGTGGCCTACAGCAGTTCATTTAGTGACCATTCAAAGTTGCAATGACAGTGAAAAAAGTGAGTTATGATCATTTTTCACTCTTACAATTATTGCAGCATTTCCATGGCCACATGATCAAAATTGAGACATTAATGGCAACTGATTCGTGTTTGTGATGTTTGCAGTGTCCTGGAGTCACACGATCACCTTTTGTGACCTTATGACAAGCAAAGTCAATAGGGAAACATTACTATCTTAACAACTGCAGTGATTCACTCAACAACTGTGGCAGAAAAGGTCATAAAATGAGACAAAACTGGCTTAATAATTGTGTCACTTAGCAACAGAAATTTGGGTTTAATTGTGGTTGTAAGTTGAGAACTACCTGTATTTTTCCTTCCTTCGTGTTCATATTTTCTTCACTATTCATATATGCTTCACTATTCACATATATTTCACATAAATATGTGTGCTTTACATGTGTGTACACATTCATACCGATACACACATACACTTTTTTGTTCTCCATGTAAAAAGGATGGATTTCTATCCGAATGTGCAATCCTAGATAGCTGGGTATTATACTTCATTACATGTTTATAATTTTATCTCCTCTTCCATAGAAAAGATATCATATTAAATTCAGGGTTATCTTCTTTTTTCTTTAAAAATGGTACCTATTTACATTTCACAAATTACCATTTAAAGCTACAAAAATTAGGGAGTAAATGTAACTAAATAAATAATATATTCTCAAAGGTGTCACACACTGTATAACCTGTATATTTTTAGATCATCCCACTTAGTGTCTGTCACACAGTCAGATTGGGTTCTGTGCAATGCTGTGCATGTTGAGATCTAGAAAATTTCCTTTCCCAGACAGGAAAATAACCCAGCAATAAGAAATATTGGGCAGCAAATGAAGTTATTCAGGGTAGAAATGTATACTACTTAGCAATACAGATTTTCCCTCGAATGCAAGAGGCTTTCCTTTTGAAGAAATTGAGCAAAGCTGCTTTGGCAAGGAATGAGCCACTGTATGGAAGCTATAAGATCTTTTTCAACCCTGGCTGAATATAACCTTCTACCTAAATAGTCAAACTGTTTTGACAACGTGACTGGTATTTTTAAGAGTTTCAATTGACCATATCAAGTGGGGTAGCTATGTCAAATACAAAACAATGAAATAGCTCTGTTGTTTTCACTTGTTGAAATTAGCATTTTTCAGAAAACCTACCCTTCCTGCCTACCTTTGTTAGCCACATAATATTGTAAAAGATTTAGTCTGGCTTCCCACATTTCATGCCTGCTAGGGGTAATAAAAATCCCCCCCAGAAGGTTTAGCCATCATGGCTCAATTCACTCATTATGGAACTTTTCTTGGGATGGATAATGGTGGCCAGCCTCTATCCTAGTTAGTGTTTATCCTACAGTGGTTCCATTACAGCATAGAACCCAAATCACTCTATGAAAAATTCATGGCTGATTTTTTAAAATTGCAATCTTTTACTGAGACCAAAATGGCTGATAAGGGAAACCTAGAAAACATGACAGAAATCTTAGAAAATTTCTAAGAATGAAAAATTCAATTTAATAACATAAAAGGGAATACTAGCTCTTTTGCCTGAATGATAATTACCTAAGACTTCCATCCAGATAAGTGTTTTGTATTGATTCATATATGGAGCAGGGTATTTCAGAAAACTGCTATCCACTCTCAGATTTTCCTCTAAAAAGTTAATAACTAACTTTGCTTACATTTTTCCCCAAAAGTATGTATGTGTGTGTGTGTGTGTGTGTGTCCGTGGACACACACACACACACACTCATACACAAACACTTCTTCAGGGCCTAAGAATGTAGTGTTTAGACCATCAAGTACTAGAAAATGAAAGCTTTAGAGCTATCATGAAGTCATATCAGTGCTGAGCTCATTTTGCTGAGTATATAACCCTTAAATAATGGCCTGTATTGGTGACCTAGTCAAAACATCTCCCTGTTTCCATAACTGAACTGTTTTTTCCTCTCTGCAGGTCAGTCATGCATCCACTGCAGAAATCCTTAGTGACAAAGTGCGTTTTCCTTCTTTCCTGCGCACTGTGCCCAGCGATTCCTATCAGACCAAAGCAATGGCACGATTAATCCACAAATCAGGATGGAACTGGATTGGAATCATCGCCACCGATGATGACTTTGGGCGGCTCGCTGTGGAAAGCTTTGGGTTACAGGCCATGGCCAACAACGTCTGCATTGCCTTTAAAGAAATGTTGCCAGCTTATCTCTCGGACAGCACGATCCACGGCAAAATTAATCAAGCGCTTGAAAAGATTGTCAAGGAAACCAGGGTAAATGTCATTGTCGTCTTTCTGAGGCAATTCCACGTAATGAGACTTTTCAGAAAAGCAATAGAAAGGAACATAAATAAGACCTGGATTGCAAGTGATAACTGGTCAGCGGCTGTGAAGATTAGCACCCTTCCAAATATCAGTCGCCTGGGGAAAGTGGTTGGATTTACATTCAAAAGTGGCAACATGTCCTCTTTCCATGAGTTTTTGAGCAATCTGCCAACCACACCCAGGGGCAACAACACATTCTTAAGGGAATATATGATGCTAATGTCAACATGCTCCCACATAAATGATCAAGATCTGAGCAAGTGCATTTCAAACCATTCGGCAGAAAGTTTGCTCCAAAATCAAATTCGCCTAACCAACAGCCTTTGGCGAGAGGAATTTCTCATTGCCAATATTGAACCAGGATTTATCCACAGCACCATGCTGGCAGTGCATGCCATTGCCAAGGCCATTCAGAAACAGTGCAAAGACAGAGACTGCAAAGATCCATATGCTTTTGCTCCTTGGGAGGTAGGGCTTGATTATATTTTTCATGCTCATTTGCTTTGCTTTGCATCTCTTTTTTCCTTGCATATTAGTGCACAAATATTAATATGAGGGCCTATTTTTGTTATTTATTTAGGATGAGGTAAGAATGCTCTATCAGCAAGATTAAAACAGCTTGAATGTAATATAATGTGCGACATTCCATATGTGATGTTCTGGTTTCTTAGCAGTTGAAATTGTATTCATTTATTTGTTTCTGCAAACCTGAGATTTTTGTTTCTCATGGTAGTTGGAGAAACCTTACATCACCTTACACATCATACAACAGCATCCACTCTCACTGGATTCACAAACATGCGAAGCCACGTCTTGTTAAGTAAGCCAAAAAGAAGCTGGATTCATAGTAGTACATGCTAAACTAAAACCAGACAAACCACATCATAACTTAGGATAATGTGTGATTGTGCCCTGTGTTTTAAGACATAGAACATTTTTAATAATCAACAACAGTGTGTGTATACATATATGCATATTAGAGGATTAAGATTCTCTTGTGTTTGTTTTAATTTTGTTTGGGGATAAACATTTGAAATTGAGGAGCCACTTACGACATCAATTTTCATCATTAAAATTTAACTCCAATAAGAAGGATTTAATTGAAATGTAAGTTTTTTGGGGGGAGGAAGCTTCATTTTTGCTCTTAAGTAAAAATAGAAATAGATACCTTTACTAGTCCATATACCCCCTCCTTTTCCCCACCAAAATATTACTTTATAATTTCTGGGTGGGTCAACATTTAGAGAAAGCCAAGATATCATGAATGCAACTTGGCAGAAGGGATGTAGATCAAATCCCAACAGCAATTCCCCTTCAAAATTCTGAGCATCACATTTGAGTTAATTCTTTTCAAAGAAAAAGCCTTAGTTTCAAGAAGAATTTTTTCCACTATGATCTATAGCCATCTGCTCCTATCTCAGCAATAATATATTGTTTCATCATGCTGTTTCCAAGTGTCATTGGAAAGTGCTTGCTGTACCTTACCTAAAAAAATATTCTAAGCAAAACATCATAGAAAGCAAGTCGACACTGGTTTTTACCCACAGATGAAAGAATAAAGAGAATAATCTCAGTGAGAGATACTTGAGATTATCAATAATCTTGAGATACTTGAGATTCTGGAGATTATCAAGAACTGGTGCTTAGCATACACTGAGGGCTTTTCATCCATTTCAATGCAGCCGGTTTTCATGCAAGTCCTTAGTTAGTCTGACTCTAAATAATGGGCATGTTTACTTAGTTAATAGACAACCAACACTGGCCTAATGCTTAACCATCTCTTAGCAAACTAACCTAACAATTTTCTAGAAAATGGCTCTCAAACAGGAAAAAGGATATTGCTCGCTTCTTTCTTCAGTATCAGCCTGAACAGAGAGATTTCCACTTCAGCTAATTTTCTCTAACTTTGCCCTTTCACTCAACATCAAATATAAGTAAATCATTGTTTACTTAAAAGAAGTAGTTTTATGCCTTTCAAGTACTCAGAATATAACTGCCCAAAATCATTTGTCTTCCTCTAAGAGAGGCAAAACAGGTGTAGAGCTATAATAATCAATAAAATAGAATCCAATTGACATTTTTATCTAAATATCAGGGCTGGAATATTCTCTTCTGCATTTTTCTTTTTCCCTTATACAGCAGAATCTATTTATAAAGCAAATAGTGAAGCACCCTTCATAGCCCTTAACCTTCTTTTGATCTTATAATTGAAGAAATATTTGTAAGTTTGGGGGGGTCCAGGGCCCATGGAGTTAAAAGGGAGCCCATGAAGGGGAAACTTTTTTTGAAAAAATTACAAAACCAAATTTTTAAAAAGAAAAACAACATTGGATATATACTTTATACTCTATACTTTGTGTGTATAGCAAAACCACCTTGAGGCCAGAGGTGGTATTCAGTAGGTTCTGACCAGTTCTGGAGAACTAATAGCAGAAATTTTGAGTAGTTCGGAGATCCAGCAAAATACCACCTCTGACTGGTGATTGCACATTATCCTTCCCCTACCGCACCCACCAAGCCATGCCCACAGAACTGGTAGTAAAAAAATTGGAATCCCATGCTCCCCACCTTCAAATGAGCCCTAAAAACCTGGCTTTTTTCCCAAGAGTTGGTTGCAAAGTTTGGGTTCAAAGGGTCAAAGTGGGGAACTTATATGTGAGTGTTTTTATCAGTTCCCTCAGAGCAAATAAATAGGGAATTTCTATGTTTTTTCTTGCTTTCTTGAATGCTCCCGTTTTTGTCATTTTGGAGTTGGGCAGTCTAGACTCTGTGTATGTGTGCATGTGTGTGTGTGTCTGTGTCTGTGTCTGTGTGTCCATGTGTTGAAAGGATTTTTGAAATCCAAGCCCACTGCTACTCACATAATGTGTTGAGCTTAACATTAATGCTGTTATTTAGGGAGTGCTCTGTCAACTTATCTTATTTTTTGGGTGGAGATACACTTCCAAAAGAGTTTCCCCACAATTGCTGAACTCTCAATTTTCTGGCAAGTGTACTTGAGTTCAAAATGGTTTTGTTTGTTTTTAGCAAAGACTTTTGTGGTCATCCTTTAAATTAGTATTCCTTTGAATCAATAATCTGGGGGCTCCACCAATTTTTGTGAACTTTAATTTCCAGAATTCTCAAAAATTGCAAAGGGGCACTTGGAAACTGAAGAACCCCCCCCATACACACATACTTTTTTTTTTTTGAGACAAAGGATTCCCCAAATGAAAGTTATTCACTTTATTACAATTTTTAATCATGTTAACAAAATGGGATTTTCCTCATTTGGAAGTACTGTGATTGGTTATCAAACATTAGGATTTACAAACAATTTGAAATATGGCTATGCACTTTATACTCTGCTTCTGAACTTCCAAAGTATAACAGAAAGGGCATCGTATGTCTGGAAGAGAAAATACATAAATAGTCAATAAAAATGGTCAGGAATTTAGATTGTCCCCTTATCAGGAAAGCCAAAAGTTTGTGGGTGGCATGATAGAGGTTGAGACATCTATCAGTTTGGAAAAAGTAGATCAAAATACTTTTCTTCTCTCCTGAAAATAACAGATAATCAGAGTTGGAAAGGACCTTATAGGTAATCTAGTCCAACCCCCCCGCCCAAGCAGGAGACCCTACAGCATTTATGACAAATGGCAGTCCAATCTCTCAAATACACAGTGTTGAACTCTTTTGTGAAAATGACAATTTCTTCAAGATAAATGACAATTTCTAACAATACTGTCTCATGTCTATGTATATTTATTGATATGGTGTGGCTGTAGTATTATTTTTATCCTTATTATTATCTTCTTTACTCCCCCTTTATAGTTGTTGTTGTTGTAATTATTATTTTATTTTGCATGCATACAGAGTCTTTCTCTACTGGAAACAAATTCTTGTGTATTTAATCATATTTGGCCAAATAAAGTATTCAATTCAATCCCAAAATGCATTTTTTCACAAGTATACCGTTTTAAAATTCTAAATAGTGATTGGCACAGGTTAGAGTGGCTTTTTCCAGTTTGGACAAATGTACCAATAATATTTAATCTATATTAGTGATTTGTTTGATTAATATTCTTTCTTTCCTCCAAGAATCTGATGCAGCTTCTATGGGAAGCTCTTCTCAACAGAGCAAGAATATTTGATGCTGAAAGTGCCGTGTTTTTTTATGGTAGTTTAGTGAAATTCCACTTTCCCAATGTCTTTCTAAATGTCATTTGGGGGTAAAAAGATCAAGAAAAAATTACTGGTATCGTTCACTATATACAGGATTCCATCCTGGAGGTATCTGGCTTTTGCTAGAAGCGGGGTTTGTTGGGGGAGGGGTAACCGGAAGTTTGGTTTGATTTAGAAAGGTAATGTGCATGTTGCTAGTCACTGAATTTACAATATTTGATTTGGGGAGAATACTAGCATCAAACATAAATACTTTCCTAAACTATCAAATGCTTTGTCATTCAATGATTCACAGGTTTATCGCCACATCACTTTCCCTGAAAACACTGTATTTGAAATGATAACAATGATCTGTAATGAGCCATACCCTTCACATAAACATAATACAATTTGATATTACAGACATCAAATAAAGCAATTAAACACACAGACAACAAGCTTTCACTCAGTTTAGTGTGAAATCTTGGAACAAATGCAGCCAGTTTTATTAAAGCTGTCAAGACTGTATTCCTGTATCCTGAACAGTTTCATTAAAAGCAAAACTATACACAAATGGCACATCAATTTCCTAATATGTCCAAGTGGTCAAATGAGGAGGATATTAGGTGTGAAATGAAATACTGAAGGACTGCATTTGAGTGATGAAACCAATGTGAAGGGAACAGAAAGGATCAGGACTCTTTTTCCTGAGCTGCTAGAATCTTAGTTGCAAGCGGTTATCATTTGTTTTATTTTACTCCAGACAGGCATATTCAACACTGTCTTCTTCTTTTACAGCCACAATAATCTGCTATTCCCTAATGTGCATAGTCCGAGATATAGTAAAAATTAAACTCTGGTAAACTTAAAATATAAGTTATTTGCAAATGCAAAATTATAAACTGAACAATGATATGACAGCCTGGGCTTTTGTCTGCTTTGCTGTTATTCTGTTTGTAATCAGACTGTCAATCAGACTGTTCTGTTTGTAATCAGACTGTCAACTTGCACAGTCTGAAAGTGATATGGTTTATCCCAGCTGAACATTCAACCATCTCATTCAGACAGGTTGAAGTTATTGCGGTGAGAGGATGCAATTGTGAAATTCTCTCAGAGATGGGCAGCTGGCCAGACCAAGTCACAGGTGGACTTTTAAGCCTTGAGAACAACCTTGAGAATCATTTCGATTATATTTCTAATATGGAAGGGGAAAAAGAGTTAATCACATGAGGTTTGTATCAATGCAATACATCAAATGCAATTCAAAAAAAAGCTGGTGCAGGCTTTGGAAGAAAGATGAAGCTCCTTTAAAGAGTTACAGACAGGAATTATGTTCATATGCAAAGCATTTTTCCAAAGTACTGCAGAGAAGTAATTACATGAACTGTGCTTAATATTTTGAGTTGTATGATTGATTCATATTACAAGTATTTTTTTCTGACTTAGCTGACTTCTTCAGTAGCCCTTGGAAAGCCAATCAAAGGTCAACTGTGGCCTTCAATTCAAAGAAGATAGTCTGTAGCCTGTATTTCATAGTATTACTACTGCTAAAACTCATTGAAGCCCAAATTGTCCCATGTCAAATACATCAGCCACACTTTCACTAACCATGTCCTTGTCAACTACAGTTATGATGAATAAAAGCCAAGATCTGCTTGTTCCTAAAATGATACACACATTATAGGAAGCTACACTGAAGATTTCATAGCCTTTGCAAAAGTTAATCACATTATTAACTTTCTATACAGCTTAGTAATATTATTAAAAGCTTATTTGTTTCCAAGGAAATAAGATTAAGTTAAAATTTTGTTTTTATTTTAGCAAGTAAAACCAATAATTTTATTTTAGAGATGAGCTCAAGCTGATGAACTGCCTTCTGAGAAAAAAAGTAATCAGGAAAAAGGTTTCTTTGTATTTATTTCATTCCATGATCCTTTCTTCTTAATACTTGCCCACCAACTCCCCTTGTTTAGATGGTTTCAATAAACATTCTTCTTAATCTATAGTTAGCACAATCGTGAAGTATGCAATGCTATTAGTTGCTACATCTGGTGTTTGCCTTCCTTAAGCAATATTGTTTTTAATCATTCCTTGTTTTTATTATTGCAGTTGCTCGAAATACTTAAAGAGATAAAGATCACAGATAATGAACGGGAGGTCTATTTTGACTCTCAAGGAGACATTATCACAGGATATGATGTCCTGCTCTGGAAGGAAATTGATGGAAGAGTGGTGATTACCAACATGGCAGAGTATGACCTGGAGAAAGATGACTTCATATTTGCTGATAAAGAAGATGAAATTGAATTCATGAATCTAAAGGTATCTGGAGGCACCTTGGGAAAACAATTGGACTGAAATACACATGGATGTATCTGTTCAGAAGATCTGTATAGATTTGAATCTATGCTTTAGTTTGCCACTAAATGGGAAAAGAAAAATGTAGGAAATATTGGATTAATGGATTATGCATAGGCCTCCTGGATCCCATCCAATCATTTAGATTAGAATATCAATCCATAAATCTAATTTGGTAACTGCTGGTATAAGTTATATTGAAAAACATCTAGAAGACTCTGGAGTCTAAACTGATTATCCTTGTAAATCAAAAAGCTGCTTTAAGGAGTTAAAGAGTAGCATTTCATTGTCACTCCCAGACCCTCTGAAGCACCTTTTCACCTTCAAATGTGAGGGGCTGTAGAGCCCTAAACTCCTGTCATTAAAACGTAAAATAAATATTTGTTTTCCCCCCATTGTCACTTCTGGTCAAACAGGTTTCTGAAGCAGTTGGACAACTTGTTTTCCAGAAATATAAAAGTGGGATGAGAGTACCTTTATGCCTTTCTTTGAAATATTTCATATTACTGTTTAAGACAAAATCTCCTTACCACAATGTTTGAAAATAATTTTATAATAATAGCACATTAATACATTTTAAAAAGGCAATTATTTGAAACATCAGCATAAAGAAATCAAACTAACAATTGTAATAGGAACTCTAAATTGCAAAACAAAACTGGGCATTCATTATTTTAAGAAAATGCATGTAGATTGTGGTATACAGATGTCTATGAGAAGATATTCTGTAATGATGACACTTTTTTTTGCTCAACAACTTAATAGATTTGTACCTTCAGGCACATGAATTAGGTTTATGTGGCTTAACAGAAGAGCCAAGAGGTGCGTGCGTGCACTTCTTCAGATAAGATTCAGAAGGCATTTAGGGATTAAAAGATCAACACCAGAGCAGGAGCTAAATTCTAACTTTTCCTCAAACTTTTGAGTAATGGGTGTAATATATTTTTATTGCCTTTCCCAGAAGAGCAACTGAGAATACCCAAGTGACCTTGAAAAATAGGAAGTTAAACAATGCTCTAATATCAGGACACAGATGAGAGCAAAGTCCTTCTCCAGACAGTAATATAGTAGGTGAATCAGTAAAAAATGATCCTAATAGTCTTCTGGTAACTAATAGTGATACACCTAAAGAACTTAAGGTTGTACACATTGCCCTTTGAAGCGAATGCAATTCCTTTTAACACTGTTGTCGCAACTCCATTATGATGATATGGGTTCCCCTCTTATGGCCTCTAGGTCTCAGCTGGCCTTCTATAAATTCCCTCTAAAGATCTCCTTAAGATTTCTATTCCCTCACTGGAACTAATTGAAGGGAACTCCAAATAAAGCTATTGACTTATTAGCTCAGCTGGCAAGATTTCTGTGGAATCCCAAAGACAGTCCATATTTAAGGATGTCACAACATTACCATCTAGTTAGGTCTGTTCAAAAAGGAATGGAGCTGTTGTAACCTTATGTTTTGTGGTCCTACCTCATCTGGTCACTTGGAGGATATGATAGTTAAGAGTACTGTACTGAAGGACAATGAAGGATCCAAGAAAAATAACAGGTGATGATGTCCCTATCAATTCTCCATTGATCCACCAGGGGCACCAAGTTTGCAGATGCACCACATTGCACCCACAGATACAAGGGATCAGTTTCATCTAAGACTTTATACTACATATAGCAGTCAGACTTTTCACATGCTTACATTCTCCGTTAATAAAAATCTGTGAGAAAGACCCAGATTAAATTAGTGGAATTTAAATTTAGAGTTAGGTTAAATAAATGGTATAGGCATCGTGGCTGACCTTAACATGTCCTGGAAGCCTTTTCTTTGCCACTACAGCATCTTCTCACTGGTGGTATCGTATTGTGAAGTCTTATCTGGTGCATACATTGGTTGTTTCAGCTCCCAGACATTGGTCATTTCCACTCCTGTCATTTAAACAAAAAATCCTCAAGTTTTTTTGGTTTTATTAATCTCCAGCAATAGATTAAAAAAGAAAAAAGAAATAAAATACCACTACCATGCTTTCTGAAATTTAAATATGTTGATAATTTTATCTTTATTTTGTGCATTTATTTCTATAAATGCATTCTCTTTTTCTGTGAACAGCCCAATGAACATAAAATGAACAGAGTAACTATGCTATTAATAAATAAATAGTGCTTTTCTGCAATAGTGCGTTCAGTGCTTTTCACTCACATGACTGCAGTGGGCCCGTCAACATCCCCTTGGTCCCCTCAAGTTTCTTACCTTTACCTAATTGTTTAAGGTATTTTTATTTACAAAAAAAATAATAAATGGGAACTTGGCATGTTACAAAGTCTTGGCCAGTCTCGGACATAATTTTTCCTTACAGGACTGTCTCTAAACATCATAGAATTGTCATCCCCAAAAGTTGCATTGGTAGAAGGCAATTGCTCAGTGCTTTGATGAGAAATGTATCTATTATCATCTAGAGAGAAAAAAAAGAAAGATATAACAGATTGTCAAGAGTATTGTATAGTGCTAAAGGAACTTTACAGTTTCTCAAATTAGCCAATTGGGGCTTAGGGTCTGATGATATCAATTTAGAAAATTAGTTCCCTGCTGTAGCAATCACTTCATGAAGAGCATTCAGAACATATCCCTACATTCCAAATATGCCCATCGGTTTGAAAAGGTTGCCAGACCCAGCTCTGGACAATCATTGATGGTTTTCAGAGTAGCAAACAGCTGTCTATCATTTAAAATACAGATGGTCCTTGACTTATGATCATAATGAAATTTCCATTGTAAATCATGAGAGTCAAGCTACCCATATGATTAGACCTGTTTTTAATGATTTATTTCCAATGCCCGTTAAAGTGAACACCACAGTCATTAAGTAAAATCTGCAGCCATTAAGCAAATTCATGTATTGCAGGAAATTGGGCAAAAAGGCTAGAAATCGACAAAATACATAGTGCATTGTGGTTACATGACCATGGAATGCTGCCACCAGTAGTAAAGGTGAGCTGGATGCTAAATGCCCAAAATACAATCATGTAACCTGAAGTGTATGCAGCCATCAAAACTCCAGAAATGGGTCATAAGTAGCTTTTGTGGGGGTCTATTTTTAAGCAACCAGTCATAAATTTAGGACTATCTGTAAGAAAGTAGGAGAAAACAAGGGAGGAGCTCCATGACATTCTTTGCAAGACTATGGCAGTATGAAATTTCAGCATGGCCATTCAGTGGCATTGTCTATCATGGATGGCACATAGGCAAGTTACTTTCACCACAGTGGGTGGACATCAGCTATAGCAATAGCACTTGGACTTATATACCATTTTACAGCCCATTCTAAGCAGTTTGCAGTGTCAGTCCATTGCTCCCAACAATCTGAGACTTCATTTTATAGACCTTGGAAGGATAGAATGTTGAGTCAACCTTGAGATGGTGAGGATCGAACTCCTGACAATGAGCTGAATTAGCCTGCAATACTGCATTCTAACCACTGCACCATCAGGGCTCCTCAATTTAGGATTGGCCTCAAATAATATACATTTGACAGAAATAGTCTGCCCTGGATTTGGACTATTTACACGAAGGGTCAGATTACAGAATAATGTTCCTGGTAAATTTACAATGAAGACATGTTAGTTAATAATTTATTATCATTCCTGTTTTTTTTCCTTCCTGTTGTTTTTTGTTCTTGCAGAATGTCCAGTCCAAATGCTCTAGGAAATGCAGACCAGGACAAGTGAAGAAAGTTTCTGCAAGTCCACATACCTGCTGCTACGAGTGCATCAGTTGCCCTGAAAACTACTATACAAACCAGACAGGTGAGAATGCTCAAGATTAAATTTGTTGAAGGATATAACATTTTTATGGGTTTGCTTTAAAAGAAAACCTCACAGAAAAACAATAATACATGTATTTTTTCCTTGTGCTTTCAGAAAAGAGTTTCTATTGCTCTGCTTCATTCCCATGCACCCACACACAACACAAATTAGCAGAAAAATATGAAATAGCTGCAGAAAACCATCTGATTGGTAGTGTCAGGAACCTCTCTATAGAAATTATGCAACTGGGCATATATATGTAGGATTATTATAAGGACCAAATCTAGTTATGCAGGAGTGTGTGGGACATCTCCTGAAACAAGGGATCTGTTGATAAACATTTCACGGGAAGAGCCTTGAAAGATACAGCCAGGCTATTGGGCTGCATATTTAACTCCTGTTTATGGATTTCTCATGTGACTGGTAAACATTAATAGGGATCCATCTGTATCTGCCACTGAGAACTGGAGGTGGGGGAATCTTTTTCTTTCTTCTCTATTTGCATCACATTTGTGTCCAGGTTGAAAGGATTAGACAGTGACAACACTGTTACCTGGGGGGACACCCAATTGGGGGAGGGCTCTTTTCATGTCCCCAGCAGCATCTAGAGCAAGGACAGGAGCTCACCCTGTCCCACGGCAGCACTTGGGTCTCAAATGTAGTCTTGCTAACCTCCAACCCAGCATCCTAACCACACAAGCCCCCATGCTCCTTCCTTTTCCATTACATTCAGCAAACATGAGTCTCTGAGGGGTGAGCTGTGGGGTGGAGAGATATGATATTTAGTATATGTCATGGCATCATACAAATGGTCAGTTGTCAGGATGCAAGTATATTATATCAGCATTCAGTTATAATGTTACTGAGTGGACATCTTCATTTTAATATCATTGTAATTTGCTGCAGACGCCACTGATGGTTGGTTTGAAATGGCTTACAAAACCATTCTATTATATTGCTCAGAATTTTTTCCCATTCTTATACCTGTGCCTAGACTTTTGTCAGACCAAATATCTCCCAAATTAAACAAAAATAATTAATTCTAATGAACCAAGTCGATACATTTCTAAATTTTCAACAACTTATGGGAACTGATAGGTGATTCTTTGTTTTGTTTTTCCACACATAGATATGGATTACTGCATTTTATGCAACAACAGAACCCACTGGGCCCCAGTGAACAGTTCAACCTGCTACAGGAAGATGGTTCAATACCTCAACTGGAATGACTGGTTTGCTGTTTTGCTAGTGGTTCTCTCTGCCCTTGGAATTGTGTTGATTTGTGCCATTTTCATAATATTTACTCGAAATGTGGACACTCCTGTCGTAAAGGCATCCGGTGGCCTAACTGTATGCTACGTTATACTCCTCTGTCACTTCCTGGCTTTTGTTAGCACAAGCTTATTCATTGGCCAGCCGAAAGCATATAAATGTAAACTAAGACAAGCTCTCTTTGGCATTAGCTTTGCCCTCTGCATTTCATGCATTTTGATTAAATCCCTGAAAATCTTGCTGGCTTTCAGTTTCGATCCCAAGTTACAAAAATGGCTGAAGGGCCTCTACAGGCCCATCCCCATAGTGTCTTTTTGCACAGGGATTCAGATCTTGATTTGTTCGGTCTGGATCACTGTGAGAAGCCCTTTCGTGCAGGAGAACTTCTCCATCCGTAGAGTTATCATTCTGGAATGCAATGAAGGTTCAGGGGTGGCCCTTGGCATCATGTTAGGATACATTGCCCTCCTCGCATTCATCTGCTTTATCTGTGCTTTTAAAGGTAGGAAGCTCCCTGAAAACTACAATGAGGCAAAATTCATTACCTTTGGCATGCTCATCTATTTCATTGCATGGATTATATTCATCCCTGTCTACACAACCACTTTTGGCAAGTACTTGCCTGCAGTCGAAATCATTGTCATTTTAATATCTAACTATGGCATCTTGTGCTGTACATTCTTCTCCAAGTGCTACATCATCCTGTATAAACAAGAAGCGAATACTAAATCTGCCTTCCTTAAAATGCTGTACAATTATTCTTCCAAGAGTGCAGGGAGTATCAGTGTCAATCAAAGTTCTCTGGACTCTAAGAGTGGGACCCCTCCGGTTTCTAGCACAAATGCTTGTTGTAAAGTTCAGGGTGAGAAAAATTGGCTGAATGGTAGTTGCCATTTGCAGGGCCCTGGGCCCAGAGAAGTGAGAGGGGAAGTCCACTTCAAAAATACAGCAGGGCCCACAATACCAAGGAGAAGACTCTCTAGCATATGAAGAGAGATTGGAAGTGTGTGGGAGGGGGAGGGGGGAAGTGTTCTGGAAATATCATTTCAGGATAAGATCATTTAATCAGTCCTTAAATACCTATCAACACCCAAGAGATGCAGTCTCTGCAGACATGATGTTGACTTTCTATGATTGTTCCTTCTCTGCTTTCTTCATCCGTTTGCCTAACTGTGATTCCTAGCTTACCGAGGATTTGAAATCAGAGGTTGAAATGATTCTCAGCCTGAGGAAAATTGTAATCCTGGGTTAAAGGAAAAAATATTTAGCCTCTATTAGAACAGTGGTAGGTAACATGTTTTTTCTTTTTCCTGTTGAGGGCTATTGTGACCTAAAGGACAGGGTGAAGCAAGTGGGAGAGATAGACAATGCCAAAGAAGAATGGGAATCCCATTATTTTGCTTTCTGGCCTTCCTTTGCTTCCTGGGTTTTCCTTTGATTTCTTTTGCTCTTTTTCTGACTTTATTTTTCTTTCTCTGTCTCTTCCCTTTTGCGAAACATAAAGTAAATCACTTTTGCCCGGGGTCCAAATGGCTTCCTTGACTTGTGAAGGACTTTTAAAATTAAGATGAAGGCTACATTCAATAAGGCTAATGTCTGTTTATGGTCTGGTAGCCATGGTTGTTCAACCTTGAACTTGACCATATTTAAGAGAAAGAGTCCTTGGGTCCACACATTTTATTAAGGACAATATGTGATTTCAGCCATTGTAATTGTGGCTTAATGTGGTGTGTATACCAGCTATTGTGGTCTGCAAACCATTGTTTATAGAATGTGAAACATGCATTCACCTATTGTAAATAAGACTATTTTCATAAATATAGGTACATAAAGACTACTTATTTTAAACAACATGTAAATGGTATTTCAACAAACCACAATGAGGCCAAACTCAGTTTTGTGTGACACATAAACCAGATTAATGAAAGGGAAGAGAAATTTTGAGCAAGGGAAGAAATCATATAGCTGGTTTTTGCTTTAATGAAATTGGAAATTGAATCCTAACAGCAGCCAATTTTGACTCAGGTACACCAGTGATTACAACGTATAATGATATGATAGCAATGATATAATAGTTTTGCTTTCCTACAACACTGAGCAGAACTTCAGTAGTGACTCCATCCTTAGGGGTATCTGCGAATCAAAATGTTATCAAAGCGATGAAATGTACATGATAATGTCATAATGTAAGTCTACTCATTATGTACTTGCACATGAAATTTTGCTGCAAACAGAAAAGAGTAAAATGCTTTTGTGGTGTTATAGAGCATGTTTCTTCAATGCACCCTCCTTCCACCCTCTCCACGTGCCCCCAATACACATTATGGAGTTAAGTACAAGTATTTCATGAATTCAAATAACCTTAGCTCTCCTTTGGATTGAGACTACTGAAGATAAAGAATATGTCTAAGCAAGGAAGAGATCTCTTGAATTCTGAAATGAGCTGAGAAATGATATGTTCTCACACCTCCGTACAAATAAACAAGGCTGCTTTTAAAGTTTTAATGGGACTATTTCAAGCACAACCTTAAAGGCTGTCTCTCCAAAGATCTGAATGAATTGCATCATAAGCAATATTCTTTTCTGCTTCTTTCCACTGTGCTGTACTCTCCGAGTTTCATACATATCTTATTCCTGAATTTTCCATTGTCGTGCTTAAAAATCAAGAGAAGTCAGGAGGTATTGAATTATCTTTCATGCAATTAAAACAGGAAATTATTTCTGATTTAATCCATATTATGTCATACCTTAATATAAGAAGTGATTGGAAAGTAGCTGCAGATAACAGGAACTAAAATACTAAGGCTATTTCCTTGACAAATTTATATTAACGTGGCTAGAATTGTGTATTAACAAATGGGTATATCCTTTTGCAGTAGCCCTAATGTATCTAACAATAGGGTGAACTAATGACCTCACTGAACCAAAGAAGGGCATTTATCATGCTTTTTAGAGGCCAGATTTACACCCATTAGTCTTGGTGTAAAACCATGTATCTATTTTTTTGTCAATACACACGCACACATACACATGTGCACGCACGCACACACACATACACACACACACACACAAACACACACTGATTTATAAAATAATTTACATAACTTCTGTTGAGAAGTTACTTTATGATATTATGGATGGAGCTGAAAAGGATTTACTTTTGGAAAGATTACACTGTGAATACCTGTGGACATATTCTTTTCACCTTTGAAAAAGTGTTTTATTTTCTCTCTCTCTGTATATATATTTGTGTGATACATATACATGTGTATGTGTATATTTATCTCTACATACAGACACATACACAAGAACATTTGAATGTATATATACACATGCTTGTAAATATTTGTAAATGCTGTTACCAATATTTCACAAGTCTTCACTGTTAAATATTTGCTATTGAAAGCTAAAATGCCTGAAATCTGAATGTGGTTTCAGAACAGAGCCTCACATTTAATAAAATAACTATTCTTTCATCAATGTGGGAATGAATATTTTTGTGAACAGAAACTTCTCATTATAAAAGAAGGAGTATAATTATTCCTCTTAAAAATTTGAATTTATCGTCTTCTGGAATACTTTTCTCTGCAGTGGGGATGATGAATAATCAATAATTGTATTGTTTTTACAGAAATTCAAAAATAAACTTTTCTCTTTGGGGATGAAAAACAGATTAAACTGGAAATTTCTGTGGAGTAACTCAGTGGTTAAGAACAGATATTTAGATAAGTCTTTACAAGTAAGACATTTGAAAGATCAAGGAATTTGATTGAATTGTAGGAAGTTAGCATCCACCCTTCTCCTAGAAAAATGAAATATCCTGGAAAATATTAAAAAGGCAAAAGAGTAGAAACTCAAGAGCAGAAAATTTCCAGGTAAAGGTATAGCAATAGTCCAAGAGCCCTTTCAGTGCATCATCATCCAGCAAGGCTCAACCAAGCCTGGAATTCAGGAAAACCTACAAAGTTAACTAATACCCACCTCTGGGTCTCATTGACACCCAATGAGATACATTTCTTGCACAGGAACAGGAAACACAAAGGTAGGGCCCAACAGAGGGTACATAAGGGCCTCTCAGCATCTTGGTCAGTCCCTATTTGATCTCTTCCTTCACCTTGAAGCATGTGATCCTCCTTCCTTTTCACTCTTGAGCTCCAGGCCATGTGGTCCTGTCCACCATTAAACCTTCCAAACAGCCTTCATGTTTCCAGTGTCTTTTTCCCCACTTGGAACTGAACCCAGAAGGATAATCTTCCAACAGAATCATTAGGGGACAGCATAGGATCAGTAAGGGGCGATATGTCCAATGGGTCAACAATAGGATCTTTTGTCTTTTTCACAATAGAAAAAATGAGCTATAGCAGAAGGTTTAAGTTGTACAAAGAGAAAGAGTTGTACAAGTTAACACAATTCTCCCTCCCCCTAAACCCTCCCCCCAAAAATGTTTGTGCCAATTCATTACTGTTTGGGGTACTTCTCTTGATGCCACACTCATTGTTGGTTTTGTTTCCAATGATGTTCTCACTATAGCCACCATTTCAGCGGATGAACAGTTACCCACACCTCAATAACTATCCAAGCTCCCATACAATCTTCCAGCAGCCAATACAAGTGCAAGCTGCACCAGCTATCTAACAATAGTTCTCTTTTTATGGGTAAAGATTTAATATCAAGCTCCTTTTAAAAAAGAATTTCATTAATGTCTTCAGATGTAAGAAGCAGCATGGGCTGGTTTGAAAAACCAAAACAGGATCAGCTCTCTACAACCGAAAAGTGAAGGGCTGTAGCAGAAAAGAACTGCAAGAGTTATTGAATACTGCCCTCTTATGAACAAAGCACAAATTGCTGCTGTGTTGAAGGTGGGAAAAAGTTGTACTTATCTATAGAGGCCACTTGCCTTTTACACTACAGATGCCTGTCATGATAATATCCAACTGTATTTCAGTCTCACCTGTCCCTTTTCTAGTACTTATCTGAGGCAGCAACTTCAGTGAAAAGTAAATGCCTGCTGTCCCATTTATATCCCTAGGAGTGTTAAAGACTTTTATTGGCTAGCCATTTTATGCAACACAACTCTGGCGACTCACAATAGTATTGGTGCTATTCATTGCTTATAAGAAACAGCAACAATTGATAAGCCCTCTGGATTATGTATCCCTTTGGGCTTCTCCTCAAAGTCTGTTGTCTCTGTTCCTTAGATCAAAACACCTTCTGAGATGGGTCGCAATTATGAGGTGGTTCTTGACCCACAAATAACAAAAAGATATTACCGTTTCTTGCGATTATGCTCCTTCTATTTCCAAACAATATCTGGAAAAGGCATCAGGCAACACTGTGATGCAAAGCAGTGGGTATACTTTATTTATTTATTTTTATCAATTGCTTTTAAGATAATAGGTATAAGTAAAAACATAGTTATGAATACATGGATACATATAAGAAAAATAAAAAAAAAATAAAAGAAATAATAGGACAGGGATGGTAGGCACATNATCTACCAGAGACTTTGTGGTATCCCTGGGATCGACAGGATGTGCTCTTTACATTCACTGTCTCTTCGGGATGGTCTAGATCCGATTGGACCATCCAGGAGCAAAGATATCGGCAGCGATCTCAGACCTCCAAGAGTGCATGCCATATGGTCGCGATGCCAGCTCCGCCCTCCTCCAAAGCTGAAGTATTCATTGACAGGTAGGACATTGCAATGGATAATTTTATATACTATACTTAGATCAGACCAAAGGCGGCATAGTTTTAGGTTTTCTAGGTCTAAAATTTCAAGTCTGGTGGCATAAGGTATTCTTCAATGAGTAGAGGAGGAGAGAACTCTTCTTGAGAAATATTTCTGGACTTTCTCAACTGTGTTAATATCAGATACGTAATGCGGGTTCCAGACTGATGAGTTGTATATAGAGACCGTTCTGGAAACCACGGCAGATATATCTTGGAACTTTGGAAGAATTTTTGGGGCAACTACTCAAAAGCTTTTCTCATATGTCAAGTTTTCTTTTATTTCCTCACAGAAATCAGTAGTAATAAATAAATAATAATGTTACAATTTACAGCAATTAATTATATACCAGGAATGGAAAGGAACATTTCCATTTCTAATATAGAGCATTACTTTATGCATTTTCCCCTTTAAAAAAAAGACTGCAGTTTTCTCCTTCCCAGTGTTGTTTTTCTGTTCAGCAGGAGAATCATGTTTCCCTTAACTCATGATACATATGAATGGTCCAATCTCTTTGGATTCAGCCCCTTATTCATCATAAACCAGATAAAGAATTGTGTTGCTGCTCTCAAATATGCTTTTCCCAAAAAAGTGTTCCACAGAACTTTCAAGCGTGTTTAAGAGTGCCACATATTTGCTCTAGGGAATGTATACCTGATCATCTTCTTTTCTTACTGTCAATCAGTTTATTATGTTACAGATTTTCCTTGGGCACTGTAGATAAAAAATGAGCTCTTGAGGAACAAATACATATGTATGATATTAAAAATTGATGCCCAAAAACTGAGGCAGACTATTAAAAATGCACAGAGGGAAGGAGGAATCAGCATTACCAGCTCTCAAAGACAAATGGGTCATAGGAGTTGACAGTCTTAATAATTTCCATACAGTACTAGGCTGGCATTGTATAGATTTTATACCTCCCTTCAGCTCAGGGGGATTGCAAAAAATGCAATAAGTGCCTCAATTCCAAATCCCAAAGTTTTTTTCCCCCACCTGTCCGTTCACAATATTTAAACTTTGACATGTTTAAAATGCTGAAGGATCCTGGACTTAGTATGAGGTCTCTTTATCTTCACGCTAACTTCATGTCTGCCTAATTTCAAAAGAAGTTTTGGATCTGTTTTTAATTGTGTCTAATTACAATGTTTTTTTTTTCCTCTTCCCATCATGCTGCACTGCCTAGAATATATTGTGGAATCTTCATTTCCAAACTGAATGTTCAAATTCTCCCTCATTTTTCTCTTTCCTTATCATTTGGATTTCATTTTTTTAATAAGCCAAGCTTATTCACATCTCCAATACAATGGGAACAATATTCAGTGATCCAGCTCTAGCCGTATCCAGATGGATTAAAATATCTAACATTTGCTCAATCTTCAATTTGCTTTTATCTGCTCAAACACAGACAAGCCTTTAGGCTAAAGAAAAAGAGAGGGAGAAGAGATTCTGCACACAGTTCTGGTGTGCAGAATCCACTGGGAAGGGGAAGGGGAGGGAAACAGCATACTTTTTAATTTCTCTGCTAATAATTCCAACAAAATGGAATGTAACCCACCCAAGTTATTGCAATCTAATTTAAATACATTCAATGCAGACCTGGGATAAATGGCAATTATTCATAATTCCAGTCAGCATTTCATATCTGCTATGTGTTTCATTTTTAGATAAACAAAAGACTTAAAAATAGATATTCTGATATAAGTTTTAAGGATTCTGATACATTACCTAGACTTAGCCACAGATGTTGCTCTGATGTAACAGGTAAACTCTTGGCATTTCCCCAAATTTTTTTAGTACTTTACAAGGTATGAGCAAAAGTAGATTTAATTCCTCCCCATGCTTGTGCCTTGGGGATTCTATTTTACATTTGAAGTTAGTAGAAGGTCAGTATTCAGAGCAATGGGTTGGTGAGTCAAAAAAACAAATATTTCCATAAAAGATTTTGCTTCCAGGTGTCTAGAAAGCTGTGATTTAAGCAGTTTGTTTTTGTAGTTCTGAAAGGGGACATCAGTGGTGGGTTAGAGATACAAGTAGAGAGAAAGAAATGGTTTAGAAGAGAACAATATTCTGTTAAGGAAAAGCAAAGCTACTAACGATATGCCTGTATATTGTAAAGTACAGCAGAGAATATTCATATAGTACAACACAAAAACTGTTGATAATTTAAATATATCTGTCCTGATGTTTAAAGTTTCAGGCCAAGAATTGAACACAGGTCATGTGTGCTCTTCCTCTTTGCTATTGAACCTGTGATGACCTGGGGCGTGGCACAAAGGCAACACAGTCAGATAATCAGTAGGAGTCCCTTTATTAACTCCTATTTACTCCCCAATGTCCCAGTTGCCTTTTGGCTGGAGAAAAACTTTTCCAGGAACAGCATTTGGCTGCAGAGAATCAAGTCCAAAACATGGTCAACAAAAACTGTAACTATAAGTCCAATCAAGGCAAAATGAGCAGGGGTGGGATTCAAATTTTTTAACAACCAGTTCTGTGGGCATGGCTTAGTTGGTGGGCATGGCTTGGTGGTCATGTGACTAGCTGAGTGTGGCCAATTCAACATCATTCACATCAAGGCACACATTTCCTCTCCTGGCCTCTCATGACTGTGGAGATGCTGCAACAGTCGTAAGTGTGAAAAATGGTCATAAGTCACTTTTTTCAGTGCCATTTTAACTTTGAATGGTCACTCCACACAAGCAAAGTACCAGCAAAAGAGGGAAAAAAAAACTCCAGAGAAGTTCCTGAGACAGGAAGTGTAGTCCTGCCAAGAATGTAATAAAGGTTAACAGAGAGGCAGTTTCTGTAAGCAACACCAGAATGTTTCCTCCTTGCCTTCCTTACAGGATTAGGCCAGTAATTTCTTCTAACAACCGGTTCTCCAAACTACTTAAAATGTTAACAACTGATTCTAGCGAATAGGTGTGAACTGGTAGAATCCCACCCCTGAAAATGAAGTATTTCGTCCGACAAGGCAGGAGCAGGAATTCCAGATGTGAAAACACAATTGGGAAGACATCAGGAACACAAATAAGCAAAATCAACACAAAAATAAACTCACATTTGCTCCCAGCAGCTGCCGTACTTAGCATGCATTTCTTTGAAACTTTCTTCCCAGCTGTGGCTAATAAAGGGAATCAGGGCTCTTTCCTCCCCCATAAGCCATACAACCCATTTTAATCTCTTCTCCCCTGCTCTCCCCAGCCAGACTTTGCCCTTCCTCAGTTTTCTCCACAGCCAATGGAGCCACACTCCCACTCCCTTTCAGCTGTTCATCTTCCTCCTTGGATTTACACTCCGACAGGGGCATCAAATTCAGATTTCTTAATTTTGATGCCTAGCAGATTGGTTGAACATCTATGGAGATTCTCAGTCATCCAGGTCATGGTTGTTGCAAAGGTTCTTTTTCAGGAAGCAACTGAAAAACTCTCTTGTTTCTTCTTTGGAGACATTTCACTTCTCATCCCAAGAAGCTTCTTCAGCTCTGACTGGATGGTGGGGAATGGAAGGATTCCTATTCTTTGCATGTAGCTGGTCATTTGCATCCTTTTAGGGAGTCATTGAGGCCATTTGGAGGTTTAATCTGTGACCTGAGTAGTGCAAATGGTTTGGAGCCTTCTTGGCTGCAGGGTATTTTCTGTCCAGTGTCCCTTCACTATTGAACACAGGCACAGGTTGTTGTGGATGAATCTGTGTTGTCTGCATCTCAAACTGAAGTGCAAATGGTTCCTGTAGTCTGCCATTTTTTCTGGAAATCTATTCATACTCCCATACCATTCAAAGGGTATCATTTGCATTTTTATAGAGAGTCATTGAGGACACTTGGAGGTTTATCTGTGTCCTCAGGGTCACCCAAGTAGTGCAAATGGGTTTGGAGCCAGATTGGTTAAAATTCCACACCTATTCCCAAAATTAAGGATGACCTTGGCTGTGCTTCAGATTGTGGGAAATGAAGTCTAGTACCATTTAGGAGGAAGCACAAAATGATGGAATGGTGACATACAGACGGTTTTATATTCAACTCCACTTATTCAACTTGCTCTTGGTGCCACATCACCACATCTTCTATTTACAAATGTATCTATGCTGCTTCAGTTGAAGGACAAAAAGGGAGAAGCTTACAGTTGTAATATAGAGTTTACCATTCACTTTTTCAGAAAAGTTTTTCAATTTTCCACACTAGCTTACAGTCTGAAATTCAGTTTGAGGCCTACTAAGCCAGACAAAATTGGACAAGCTCTTCCACCCTCTGTAGAGAGCCAGGGAGATTGCTATGAGGGAAATATTCAGATTTTTAAAAAATATTCTTTAAAAAAGGAGATGGGGGCAGAAGTATTTTTTAGGAAAGGAGATAGTATTAGGACGAGACTTGGGCTGATTCCTCCCTGATTCACAGAGATATAAGAAGGAAAGGGAAAAGATCTGATTTGTATTACTGTACAACAGACTATTTGAATAAAGCTTAGTAATAGTCTTTTGGTGGAGTCTGTTTTCAATCTAGGCAACCTCGGAGGCCTGACAGTTTCTAAAGTAAATAAAGATTAAAGGTTAAAACAATATAAAGCAATGAAATACTGCTATCTATATAAGTCATCAGGTGTTTTCACTCTGGTGCTTTGATGGTTTAAGGCTAGGTCACATTGGTCAACGGATGCAAAACGTATGTAAAAAGGACACAGTGGACGAGAAAATGTTCCATCCATTGTTATCCGCTCTCAAAAG
>BHFT01072119.1:0-23157 GCA_004320025.1 Laticauda laticaudata
GGATCAGCAGCTCCTTGGGCAGTTTGAGCTTTCTGAGTTGGTGCAGAAAAAACATTCTTTGTTGTGCTTTTTTTGATGACATTTTTGATGTTAGGTGTTCATTTTAGGTCTTGTGATATGATAGAACCTAGAAATTTGAAGGTCTCTACTATTGATACTGTGTTGTCTAGTATTATAAGAGGTGGCAGTATGGGAGAGTTTCTACTACAGTAATTAAAATATAGCTGTCACCTAAAAGTATTCTGACTCTAATTAGTTTCCTTTAGACCATATGCCTCTGGGTTTCTGCTGCAGGCTTTATCAAAATAGTAGTCATTGCAAAACAGACTGATCGTCTTAGTTATAGCTATGTCAATGGGAGTAGTCCTTCCCATTGTTCTTCATTTTTTTATACTTTCATCCCAAATAAAAATGTTGATATTCTTCTGAAAATGTAACTATTAGATCAGAGATAAAGCCTTAATAGTCAGCCACCATGCTGTCATTGATCCTATGAAGGGGAGGAAGAGGAGGAGGAGGAGGAGGTCCTGTAATAAGGCTAGAAATGTGATAGGTTCAGACTAGGATTAGGAAATGAGGGGTCCTTGGTGTTTTCTGAGCTTAGTTGTCTTCTTGTAGATGTTTCATTAACCCAGACAAGGTAACATCATCAGTGCTCATAATGAATGAGATTTCCTTACTAGCACTGGGGATGTTACCTAATCTGGGTAATGAAATATCTGCAAGAAAATAACCAAACTCAGAGGACACCAAGGACTCCTCATTTCAAACTTGAGCAGGCAGTCCTCGAGTTATGACCACAATTGAGACCAAAATTTTTGTTGCTAAGTGAAACATTTGTTTTGTGAGTTTGACCCATTTTATGACTTTTCACAGTTGTTGAATGAATCATTGCATTTGTTAAGTCAGTAACATGGCTGTTAAGTGAACCTGGCTTCCTATTGACTTTGCTTGTCAGAAGAGGGAATCACTGCAACCGTCATAAATAGGAATCGGTGGACAAGCATCAGAATTTTTTTCATGTGACAGATGCTGCAACGGTCATTGAGTCCCTTTTTTCTGTGCCCTGGTAACTTTGAACAGTCACTAAATGAACTGTTGTAAGTCGAGGACTACCTGAATTCTCCTTTATCAGTAGAATGAGGAAAGGCCAGAGGAGTTTGTTTTTTGACTTTTCATCCCAGTTTCATTCTTAGCTTGAACTTTATTCCTCTTCCTCCTTCGAAATTTACTTAACAGCTTTATTTTCGCCTCAGTCCAATGCAGTAGATGATGCATAGTTAAAACGCTGAATATTCTGAGATGACTCTGGTAGCTTCATAGCTGAATAGGGATTTGATCATGAGTCTCTCAGGTCCCGCAATCAACATTCAGTTCAGAATTTGAAGCTCTCTTGGAGTTGGTTTACCTTATGCATCATTTATGAATCTGCCAGGGTTTCAGAAGAAATCATTTAGTGAAATATAGAAATAAATATAAGCTTAGAGTCCTAAGTTATGATAAAATTAGTTTTAAAATGTTTGTATGCTTTTTTTTTTCTTTTAACAATGAGAAAACACAAGTCAGCTATAGTAAATGTCAGGTTTAAAGGAAAGACTGATCCAGACACAGACAGATGCAGTTGAAAAGAATTAAGCTTTCCCCTTCTAGCTGATCTCAATGAAATTTTAGTTTACTTTACTTTGCTTTGCTTTGCTTTGCTTTGCTTTGCTTTGCTTTGCTTTGCTTTGCTTTGCTTTGCTTTGCTTTGCTTTGCTGTCACTGCACCTCGTACAGCGTAATCAAATACATGAAAATAAAAACAAACACACATCCTTCACCCTTCACACATTGAACCAAAAACCCCTGACACCGCACCAAGCTCCGAAGGAAGCACTCCACTCTCTGACAGTCCTGGTCCCATCCCTGCATCATATGCAGGCCCCTCATCCGAGTCCTCGCTCTCGGAGATATCAGCCGTCCGTACCTGTTGCCGGCGAATCACAACCCGTTCATTCAGTGAGCGTTTAAAGTTAAAATGGTACTGGGTGAGGGGGGCTTACAACTGGTCCTCAAAATTGTGGCTGTCATAGGTTCCGCACAGTGCCATGATCATGATTTAGGAATTTAACAACTCACAATTAGTGGTTGCAGTTCCTTGCAGTCATGTGGTTGTCATTTAGGACCTTCCCTGCTTGCTTCCGGGAAGCAAAGTCATTGGGGAAGCCATCAGCAGTCACAGATTTTTCCTGCTGCTTTTTCTTACAAGGAGCCCCCGGCAGCATTGGGATCTCATACTCTGTAGCTCCCAGTTGTCCATGTTCTGTAGCGCCCACCCACAATACACTCCATAGTGGTAGCCCATAGCATTCATTCCCTCCTGTACTTTGTAGTGCCCTCCCTTACCTCCCTAGAGTACCTGCCCATATTCCATAGTACTTACCTACCTATAGCTCTTAAAATAGCACTTAGATTTATATACCGCTTTAGAGTGTTTTACAGTCCTCTAAGCGGTTTTTACAGAGTCATCATATTGCCCCCGTCAATCTGGGTCCTCATTTTATTCACCTTGGAAAGATGAATCAACCTTGAATCTAGTGAGATTCAAACTGCCAAATTGCAGGTAGCCAGCAGTCAGCAGAAGTAGCCTGCAATATTGTATTCTAACCACTGCACCACTGTGGCTCTTGCCTATCAGCTGTTTGCCTGGATGTGATTTCAGTGCCTCTTCCCACAAAGTGGTCATGCAAGGTCCTCATTTAATATGACTGTCGCTTAATGATGGCAACAGGGACTGCCAAAACTATGTTGATAAACAGTACAGTCATGTGAACACCCTGATTTATGTAACTGCATCCTTTCGTGAAGGAAATTCCAGTCTCAACTACCATCATAACCCGAGGACCAAGACTCTCAGGCTGTGTTAGTGGCAGTTTCCATGCTGCCTTCAGCGGATCACCGAACATAGTACTGTAATGAAATAAATTCAAGTCGTCTATTACTGTGGCTATGCCCCCCTTTTTAGGCAATTTTCAAATCAACCTACAATGGTTTTAAAAATCATAAAAGTGCCAGTATTTTTGATTGCATAAACTGAATCCAATGGTATGATTTTCACTCAATCTAGAATGGCATCTTAATATTCTCATTTAGTATGTTAGCTCTTGTCCTTCTAATTTTTTTCCCCAGACATCTGCCCAGGGTTTCAATGTCTCCTACGGGAATGTTTGCTCTGCATAATTTTTTGTGTGAAATGAACACAGCATCAGCATTTTTTTTAATGATAATGTGCAGATTGTGCAATCTTGCACAATATTACTTAGTGATTTATTTAAGATGTTCTTTATTCTTGGTAAACCAAATCCCTGAATAGAAAATTCAGGCACATGTGTCAATTATCTTGATAATTTTTTCTATTAAAAATAAATTGATGCTTTACATGATGAGCAATAATGTTGGATCGGATTATTACTGTATGTTGCTTATCTCTTGCAGCTGTATGCAGGAGCAATCCTTGAAGTGTGTGGATGAAAATTGGGGAGGTTCCCTCAGGTTCAGGGTAAGTGAAATTGCAGTATTTCTTTTCCAAAATCAGTGTCCTTACACCCCATCATTTATTTAGATCCTGAAGGAATAGTCTAGTCTGACATAGTACGCCTATATATAGTACGCTTATATACTCAAATCATTTATAAGGGATGGTCATTTCAGTTTGGATTTCCTCCAGATTCTGTACTCTTGTTCTTATCAGTACTAGAAAGCATGGCCAATAATGAAGTCTAATGGGAGTTGCAGTTCAATCTTGGGTTTTTTTAACCCTCCTTTTTCCCAAAATCCATATAATAATATTTTTCCATCCCATCTGATTCAGGTTTCCTTTCTTCAATTAAAAACTGCCAATTACTCTTCAACTTTCTTTTTTCCTTATCAGAGGAATGGGGAGGTGTGCATTTTGTTCTTCACTTTGCTGCTAGAAACCGAATCAGAAAAAGGATTGAGAGGGAGGTTGGCCAGGCCTTGAGTTTTTTCTCTTGAAAATGCAGTAGCTTTACGTATATGCATATAATGTGTGGATTTTTAAACATCCACATCGTGTTCTATTTTGTTTTTATATAGGTGTACATGTGCACCCACAGGGAGACAGATAAGTGTGTAAATGGTTTTCTATCTCCCACTTTCCAGCATTCCCTTCCTTGCCCCAACTATTTTTAAAGTATCTCTCAGGCCAAATCATTCTGTCAATGCTAATTGAGAGTTGGCTGTTAGAAACATAACAACAGAGTTGGAGGGGGTTGTTGGTGGCTGTAAGAATGATTGTTTCAGGCTACTGTTATCCCTGATATGAGAAGTGGCACAAATATTAAATAAATAACAAAGAGTAATTTCAGAGTCAGATTCAGAAACAACAGAAATAGAAGAAAACGGTAGCACTGGTCATGCCTGTACGTTGCAGAGCAGGAGTGAGAAGACATTTAGCCTTGCAAACGTTTAAAAAGATTTCTAAGAAATGTTGGGTATAAGGGATTTTGTTACAGTTGTTCTATTTAGCATCTCCAAGGTCTTAAATTGCAGCCAGCCATTTCCTAGGGAAGAATTACTGTTTTTGTTCTGCCTGGCTTTGTTTCTTACATGTCACTTGAATAACTAACTATAATTGAGCGTGAGGCTAGGGGAAGGTCATTCTGTTGCTTCAAAAGATGGAATATTTTAGATTGTTTTGGACTATATAGCTTGCTATTGCCAAGGTTCTCAAGGCTCTATCCTTTTTTCTTTTTCTTTTTTTAAGTTGGCTTTTGTCTGGTGGGACCCACTTGTTTCTTTGCTGAATATTGCAAAACTGGGACATTCATTTTTTGTAATGCACATTGATTCTTTTTATTTTTTATTTTTAGTTCATCTTGGTTCAGGAATAGCTGTATCAAATTGAGACTGTAGAGATTCTCAGTCGTCCAGGTCATGATTGTCCCAAAGGTACTTTTTCACGAGGCAACTAGACCTTCATGGGTTTGTTTGTTTTTAAAGACATTTCACTTCTCATCAAAATGAGAATGAGAAGCGAAATGTCTTCAGAGAAAAAACAAAGTCCAGTTGCCTCCTGGAAAAGCACCTTTAGGTGTATCAAATTGAGTTGCCCATAGATGAACATTTCATTTATTCATACAGCAACTTCTGCATCATTCCACTCCAGAGATGTTAGGTCACCTACAATAATAATATCAACCAATAAAAAGTAACAAAAACAAAACATCAGCCCTACATAATCTTAAGCAATCTGCCCTTGTCATGAGTGTGAAAGTCCTACAGAATAAATTCCTTAAAGCGCCTTATAGGCCAGCAAGTTAGAGAGCCCATGAGCCTCAGAAGAAAATGTGCTCCAAAGCAGGGGGTTGCCACTGAGAAATAGTTAGAGTCCTTCACCTCAAGATCTTCAGCTGATTGTCTTGGGCAGAGTGCACTGGAGTGATGACATATGTTGTAATAATGGTCATAAGTGTGAGGACTGGTTCTTAAAATTACTTTTACAATGCCATTGTAACTTTAAAGCTATTGCTAAATGAGTAGGGCAGTAAAATCTGCCTGTAGTGTTTTAACATTTAATGTGAGCTATAAGAAAGCAAAACCCTCTTTGCTGAGTTCATCTTTTAAAATAACTGAAAGTAGTACTGAGATTTGAGATATTTTCTCAACAATCAACAGTACTCAACAACTTCTCACAAAAATCATGACTTTTAAAAAAATTTCAAACCTTTGTTTTAGCTGAGCAGTATTCTGTAGATCCACCAAATTGGGCTTATCTTTTGCAGTTTCTGGAATTAGAGCAGTTGCTTGTCAAATAGTATCGAGCAAAGATTGTTCTTTGTTACGGAATTAGTTATTTTAAGGTTAAATAAATGGCTGTCTGCAGTATTCTTCATCATCTGCTTGGTGCTTCTTTTAACCGGAGATGCCAGAAATACAACTTAGATCTGCAGTGTGCAGATTCAGCATTGAACTGTGACCCCTCCAATTCTGTTTTTTACAGCTGAACTGTAGATTTTTTTTACCAACATCTGCTATATAAGCACCCCATCTAAGGTTTCTCCTTATTTCTGCCAGCTTTTTATTCGTTTTTATTGTCCCATTGTTTTCTGTCTCTGTTCTATCAATTGAATAAAAGTTCAGCCCATTGTATGATAAATTGGTAGACAACAGTAGAAATGTAGCCCTCCTCTTTCTCCTCCTCTTCCTTCCCTCCCCCTTCTTCCAAAAACTTCCGTTCACACATGGACACGCATCACTTCTACCTCAGCCTAGCTGTTAAATGCATGGAATATTTTATACAAATGTTTTTATAAATTCTATGCATTTCCTCATTTTATGAGGAAATATTATGACACAGGTTCATTGCTTCTGTGCTAGGAAAAATATCTGTTTTCTTCAATCAAATCTCTATTGAAGTGGAAATGGCACTTTTCATCTAATATCATTTTTCTTTTTTTAAATTAAAATTCTCTGCTGTTTACTCATCCTCAGATCACATTTTGAGAATGTCTTAGCAGATAATAAAGCAGGTTGTTTATTGCCTTTTTTTAATCCAGAAGGTGCTTTAGTTAATTTTTGCTCATGTGAGGAAGCTGCCAACTCTACAATATATCTTAGATTTTGAATTGACATCAGACAGAGCTGGAGATCAGCATTAAGTTATTTCTATAATTCTACTTCATTTTGTTCTTGGCATAGTGAGATCTGGTCTGCTAATGTTCCCCAAAAAAGCAAAAGAGAAATCTTTACAAAGGAATATCTTTGAGCTGATGAAATGTTCCATACCACTGTGATAAACACTGCAAGCTTTTAATCCTACAGTCAACAAAGCAAATTTGCATCTCATCTGGATAACTTAATATTGATCTCCCAGATTGTTCCTGAATTTACTCATTGCATTACACGTAATAGGATTTATTTGGATTTGATTTAGCATACTGTGTGAACTTAGCCATTGTGGTTGATGTACCATACTTCATTATATATAAATTCAGCTAATGTTTGTGACATGAAGGGAACAAGAGCCTTCCGCCCAAAATTTTTTGCAACATAGCTTCTTTTCCAATGTTGTGAAACATCCTCTCTAAAACAGCAGTCCCCAACCTTTTGGGCACCGGTGCCTGGTTCTGTGGAGAAAGGTTTTTCTGCGGACCAGAGGGGGCGTGGTTTTGTATGCTGCCTGCAAACCCCATCCACCCATCCCCAGTGGGGCTTCATTTGTTTGCATGGACCGGTTGCTAGCATGCATAGATTGGGAGCTGGGGACCCCTGTTCTAAAAGCTGATTTGATCCTCTTAGCAATGGTTTCCCAGAAGTTTGTGAAGATTGAACTCATTTAAAGGGTTTTGAGACATTGTTTGAGTGCCATCTGGAATTGGCTTTTATTTGTTAATGTATTGTTGTTTCTTGATTATTTTTTTGAGTTTGGTTATTTAGATTTATTAAAAATGGTAATTTTATTTATTTTCTTTTTTTTTTTTGAAGACTGCTATGAGACAATTACAATTCCATGGCTTATAAGTAAATTTAAGAAATAAATAGGTTTGGATTATTCATCACACCTTTGTTAAGTCATGGTTTAGCGTTATATACAAATCTAGCCAGACAACTAACACATGCAGGGCCCCAGATTTCCTGATATTACTTATTTGCTTTCTATACAAGCAGATGATTTAGCACTCTTACAATGGCCAAGATAATAGACTAAAATGCTATGGTTATGAATATACTATACCATGTAGCCGTGAAAATAAGACTGGGTCTTATATTAATTTTTGCTTCAAAATATGGGTTTATTTTTTGGATAGAGCTTATTTGGGGGGAATCATGGTAGTATAGATATAGGTAGTGCTCAACATACACCTGCAATTAAGCCTGTAATTATGGCTGTAAGTTGTGGCAGTCATGAAATGGGCCGTCATGTGACAGTGCCTAATTTTATGGCTTTTTTTGGTGCAGTCATTGCGGTTGTGGTTGCTAAGCAAACATCATGGTCCTAAAATAAAGCCATCTCTTCTTCAATGGTCATTGTTTGCTGGAAACGAGCAGTAAACGCTGGAAACCAATCTGACAAAAAATGCAGTCATGTGACTGCAGAATACTGCAAGTCCACGCTGGTTGCCAAGTGTCCCAAATGCATGAGACCATCAGAACAGGATCGTAAGTAGCGCTGGGAAGGTCCATCATAATTTCAAAACAGTTGCTAGGCAAGGACTACTTGTAAAAAAATTCTTAACATGGAAAAGAATTGCATCTACATATTAGGTAAGGAAAAATGAATTAGTGTGAACACAATTGAGCCAAAAATTTCTTTGGTTAAGTGAGACATTTGTTAAGTGAGTTTGCCCCATTTTATGAGCTTTCTTGCCATGGTGGTTAAGTGAATCCCTGCAGCTAATAAGTCAGTAACACGGTTGTTAAGTGAATCTGGGTTCCCCATTGCAAAAGGGGATCTCACATGATCCTTGGGACACAGCATCGATCATAAATATGAACCAGTTGCCAAACATCTGCATTTTGATCACATGGTTATGAGAATTCTGCAAAGGTCATAATTGTGAAAAGTGTTAATAAGTTAACACTTTTTCAGTGCCACTGTAACTTTCAATATCACTAAATGAGCTGTTAAGGACTACCTGTCAGTGACTCCTTTTTTTCATATCCTGTAGCACTAATTTATTTATTATTATTTATTTATTGAATTTATATTGCTGCCTATTTGCCCATGGCAACTCGACCCAGCTTATAGAATATAAAACCACATTTAAAACAATAAAAACTAACAAAAAGAATCAAATAAATAAAGTACAATATAACAAAATCACCCCCCAACTAATCATAAATTCATTGGCTGTCCATTTTCCTCAGGAGGTATTTGTCCTCCTTCAGTTATCTTTAATATGTAATGTTCAGAGTAGCATACTAAAATCATTTTTGCCTTCCAATTAGATGTTTAAATCGGTATGTAAAAATATAAATCCCTTAATGTCTAAAAACAGATACAATATTTATCTGGAGGAATTAAGAAATATTTGGAATGTCTTTTTCTTTCCTTTGAATTGTAGCTTTTGTCAAGAGCGACAAGCCCAAACTGTTCAGGGGACTGCAGATTAAGGTAAGGACTGGTTTGACTGGTTTTAGCACTGCCTTTTTATTTTATTTTTAATTAACTCATAAAATATTTGTCTGGCATGGACTATTATAAGACATTTAGAAACCTTGTGTGCATAGAGAGTGGCATTTCAACTAAACAAGGCAGCAACATGATCAGCAATTTTCTAACCATTTGCTGAGAACATATTCCACAAGAATGTGCATACACACATCAGAGTTCACTGGGCAAAATGGAAATTGAGAAAGTCCAAAGATTAGGAAAATCTGTTTTCCAACCCCGGGTTTCCAGCTTTTATACAGAATGAATCATAGTGCCTGTTTTGGTAAAACAGCAAACAAAAAACTTTGTATAGCAGGCTTTCTTTAATAGTTTGTTTCCCTTTGTACATTTTCCCCTTATTTGTGATTTTGTTTCCTTTGTCAAGGGAATAAAACCTTGTTCATTCATACAAACCATATAACCATAGTATTTTTTAAACATTTTTTAAAAATGTTTACCAGCTCTAAAGAGCACTAGCTGATAGTTAAGTTTGAGAATGTTTAGCTCTCTTGCTCTGTTTTCCCTTTTGTCCCCCTTTTTGTGGTGAACTAGCAATAGAAGGGTGACTATAAAACATAGATTCAGACAGAATATAGAGAATTCAAGTATACATTTTGCATCAAAAGATGCAAATGATCAATTCGATCAATAATAATCAAAAACAGCAACTGACGTAGTTACTTGTATAAAAAAGAAATTTAATTTTAAGGAGGCAAAAATGTTGAACTGATACCTTCTTGATGCAGAATAAACTTGTACTGATTCATTATATATTTTAAAGACATGAGGGCAATATTTCTATGTACAAAATTATTTTGGAATATTATTTATGGGATGGTATTAGATCAGATTCTGTTAACACCATGATTGCAGCTGCTAAGAGATTTTTCAATGAAGTTCCGTAATAAAAATAATGCTTTCCAATGAATGAATAATATAAAAGTTAAATCTTAACATCAGAAAATATCTCTCTGTTTCAGAGTTTAGCACAAGCAAGAGAGCTCTTCCAAAATCAGACTGCACAAAGTTAACACAAAAATATGTATTTTAAGCACAAGTAGTATTTACATGCGTTATTATCTATTATGCTCTTCCCCTCCAGTTGTCATACTTTTTTATGCTTACTTAAAAAAAAACAACAGGAAATTTCAATGCTTTAAGTTGTTGAATAGAAGAAAAGTGGAATGTTCAATATTGCATTTTCAAATGGGCTCTTTATCTTTTCTACTCCAAGTACAACTTTGCTTTATTTAATGGCAAGGTCCAGATAATTCTGCTGAATCTAATTTTCATCTCTGGTGATGGTATTTTTTTCCAATGTGTCATAGACTTGAATTAATTAACTAATCCAATTTTGACCATAGATAAAGCAGAACAGGCCTTTGTTTGACGTCTTTTTCATGACATAAATAGATCCATATTTACAGCAGGCTACAATAATTAATTCAATATAAAACTGACATTTGAACTTTAGTGAGGGAGATGAGGTTTGACCATGCAAAATAGACTAAATTTTTTTAATCCAAACCGACAGTAACCTTGGAATTATTATTTTTTTCCCTCTATAGTATGTGCGTGGCTCTGATCCTATACTGAAGCTCTTGGACGACAGTGGGAACATTGCCGAAGAACTGAGCATCCTGAAATGGAACACAGATAGCGTTGAAGAATTCTTAAATGAAAAGCTAGAACGTCTCTAAATATTTTTCCCTTTTATCAAGAATTGAAATCTGGATTTCTCATATCACTTTTCATCATCCTAATCTCTTCAAAGTGTGATAAATGCTGGAAAACATCTCAGCATTGGCATTAATTTAAACACTATTCCGTATTATATGGATATTGATTACAAGGAATTTCAAGCAAAGCCAAGTTTATAAATTGGTAGGCTGATCAAATGACTGTCAAAGTGTATTTCAATTCAGTTTTGTAGATAAGAGATCCTTTATGTTAAGTTTGATACAAATCTGATGCAAATTCTGAGAACTTTTACAATTTGAATATTTTTCATAAAGGGAGCCTATTTGTCAGTTTCTCTTAATTAGGTGAATGTTCTGTGCTTGTATATAAGTGTGCATATTAATTATGCTGCCATTCATTATATAATGATGAGGCCTTGGTACCAAATACGATATACTGTATTCCATTCAGTCCCACCACCCCCAAATACTGGCTATCTTTCTTTGCATTTTGTATTTCCCAACTATTCTTTTTTTTTATAACTGAGAATATTCATAATGGATTCTTGCTTTTTTTAAAAAATGGTTTGCGGTTTTAGAAGGACTCATGCTGTTGAATGACTGGAAAATGCTAGGGGATTGTACTTAATGATGACTACATAGAAAGCCTTAAAGAGGTGTATGTATGTCTGATGTCAATTGTACTTTCACTAAATTATTCTGTTATCTTCAGCAGACATGAGTTCAGTGAAGAGGAAAATTATTTGAGAGGGCAATAAATTACTTCACAAAATATGCACTGAATGTGTCTTTTGTTCGGTCCATTGTGAATTGATGCATTTAAATTATTAAATCAATCTGTGTGTGCCTTATATTATGAAGGGAACTCTAAGTGACTTTGCAAACTCACTTAAGACAGGGATGGCTTAAGAACAGACAATTTCTCAAACAGGATAATAATACCAAAAAAAAAAAAAAGGTGACCTCCTGAAGTACAGAATTGTTTCTTAATCTGATCAGTGTCTTCCCAGACAGGTATAAAAATCTCATTATTATAGCTCGAAGTATTAGGAATGATACAATAATATCAACGGACCAAGAAGTGGGCTTTGAACCTGGACCGAGAAAGTAACTTGAGAAAACATCTCAAGACAAGACCATCCTGGTTCAACTGAAGATAAAGTGAGGAGCACATTCATATTTGCAAGATTCTGTTACTATCACTTTAGTAACAAAGTAATCTTAATTTATATGGCTGTTTTTTTTAGTATGGCTTACCTTGTGGGATAACAAATGATGATCCATGCATACTGTTAGAATGGAGAAGTATTGATGTTTTGCCACCATTACAACTATGCCATAGGCCCAGATATGAGTTTGAATCCTTGTCTAGTCATGTTCCCTCATTTTTTCAGGAATCCCTCTGATGCTCCATCTGTCAGTCATCCCTTGATTAGAGACTGGCATACAGAGAATGGTTTCTACAGTGAAATCCAACTGTTTTCATTGTTTCTGCATTCCAGAGATCAACTAAATACCCAATTCAATTGCCTTGTCGGATTGTTGAAAATTCCAAATATGCCCACAGGAAATCTCGAGGATCCATAAGGCACTTTGGACAGATCGTCTTAATTTGTCTCTCTTCTCTGCAGATCACAGGGAATGGTGCCAAGTAGCCTCACAGTGATCTGAATGTGATCTTAGCATGACAACAAAAGTGGTATCCTCCAGTCATTCCAAATCTCTTTCTTGCACTCAAACAATAAGGTTCAAAATATTCTAAAGCTCATTGTGATGATATCACTTTTCAAAAGTTGTTTAGAACTTTAATGGTGGTGTCTTCAAAGGGCTAAAACTCCCCAAATAGTTCAGATCAAATTTACAGATGTATTGAAATAGGGGGAATTTGAGCATTACCATTTTGGGTACAGTAATGCTTTTTCTGTACCAGACTTAAATTATAACCCCTCCAAAAACTGTCTTTAAAATCACAAGAAAAAACAATGTTAAGCAATATTTATGCTTAATAAAAGTAACTATTCAGCAAGAAATAAGGAAAATATGTTCAAAGCCAAAGAAACAGCTTAAGCAACACAATTAGCCCTCTTAATCCAGTTTCCTAAATTAGATTATAATGGGAAATACTCACAGGGCATAAATCAGTAGAACAGAAATTTCTTACATGTTAAGCAATGGAAATTGCTTATTGTTTCAGACCCCCCCCCCCCCNCCCCCCCCCCCCCCGAAAAAAATTAAATGTATTATGCAGATATATAACAATCTGAACATTGATATTTAATTTAAAAAATGTATTTCAAAACTGGGCAAAGTTTCCATTAAAATGTATTTACACAGTTAAAAGTGTTTTCACTTTTTTTTTCTACAGAGTATTTGGCTGCTATAAAAAAAACATAGACTGCTCGCTTCGGCAGCATATATACTGGAATTAGAGCGATACAAAAAAAACAGACCATGGGAGAGCAAGAAATTCCAATTTAACTTGCCGGGTATGTGGGTTTTCTATTCAACACTTCCATGACAGAATCACAGCAAAGCACAAGATACTCAGAAAGGCCAAGCCACACCTCAAAAGCATTTACAAGTTGCCTCAATAGGAATATATTTTTGAGGTTATGAATATTGGAGGAATTTTATTATTTGATTGACATCTTACTCTCTTTTTTGTATTGTTTTTTGAGATTTTGCTTTTATTTTTCTAAAAGGTTTCTTAAGTAGAACAGTATCCTATTGGTTTTTTTATCCTAGATGTTTTTTTAAATTAAGTTTATTGTACATTTTTCCTTAATATACATAACTGTTTATAGTTACACAACACCATTGTGTATTGGTTGCATCAAGTCCCTTCCCCCCCCTCCCACTTTCCCATCATGTTTATACATCCTAGCTAAAACTATCATGTAGTATAATCTCTCCATCATATTATACACCAAATTATCTCTTATTATCTTCTACCATGATATATTATTACAATCCTCACTTTATACATGTCGTATTATATTCATATACAGTTCATAAATATACTTCTTTACATTGTTTATTCTTACATCTTCTATCCCTCTATATATGTGTTTTGTTGATTTTCTTTCCTTAATCTCTGCTTTTATTGTTCATCCAGTTATACAATGTGTCCATGTTATACTCTGACTCTTCTTTATCTTTAAGTTCCATTGTAATGTTCCATCTGTCCATTTCAGCACATTCTCGCATCTTTTTTTATTACTTCCTCCACTGTAGGAAGATGTTTTCAGGTCCAGAAAAACAGACAACATAAAGAGCCAAGACATTAATTCAGTTTGCTGGTGCATTTACTCCCAATAAGCACCAGGCTTTTCATACACCTAAATTAACTTACAGCGTTAATTGAAAGTTAAACAGACTGCATCTATATTACTGATGTCTCAGAAATATTATTAAAAAGCTATTTGGATCCATAATGGGAAAGATGTAAAATTAAGCCTTGGTCTTCCTGGAAATGTCCAACATCTGGCTGCTTCTTGCTCTCATCCAATTCATCTGTGTCATGGTCACTTTGGCCAGGATTTCTGAATCAGATATAAATTCCTTTTGCTTCAATTATGTGTAACAATGTTTAATTTGACCTACCTTACTCTTCCACATATCACCATTTATGTAAGGATCACTTAAAACGGCACTGAAAAAAAGTGACTCATGACCAGTTTTCACACTTATGAACACTGCAGCATCCCCAAAGTCTTATCCCCAATAAGAAACTGGGTGCTTGGCAACCATCATTTACGATGTTTCCAGGATCCCAGGATTGTCGTTTGCAATCTTCGTTTAACAATTGTACAATTCACTTAAACTTCAGTGATATTTTTAAACAACTATGGCAAATTGTGTTATAAAATGGGGCACCACTTGCTTAGCATCTGCCTTGCTTAGCAACAGAAACTGGGGGGTTCAGCTGGTTGTTAAGTCGAAGATTGTATTCTTACATGTTCATAAGTGCCTATGCATTTCCTTCATGGCATATAAGTCATGTCAAACTAGACACTTCATGCCAACGTATAGAAAAGCAATGACAACTGATTTCCTCTCATACAGTTCCTCTGGCATTTTCTGCGCACCACATTAATGAGCACAGACTACAGGTAATCCTTGACTTCCGACCACAATTGAACCCAGAATTTATTCATTATTGCCGCCTATTTTACAACTCCGACCCCCCGCCTAGATGACAGCAGATCACACTAGTCATTTGATGGGCTCCATCCCTCTCTGGATTCCCCAGGCCCGCTGGTAAAACCAGGTCTTCAGTGCCTTCTGGAAGAGTGCTAGAGTGGGGGCCATTTTAATCTCGGGGGGAATGATATTCTGAAGAGAGGGAGCCACCACAGAGAAGTCCCTTCTTCTGGGTCCTACCAGATGTATCATCCTCAGGGGTGGGACCTGCAACATTCCCTGCCTCCTCGTTCTAATGGGTCGGGTAGATGTGACCAGCAAGAGACATTCCCTCAGATAACCCAGACCCAAGCCATGAAGGGCTTTAAAGGTGACAACCAGCACCTTGAATTGCACCGGGAAGCAAATTGGCAAACAATGCAGCTCCTGCAAGAGAGGTGACGTGTGCACACTGGGGTCTACACAAAACCATTCAGGCCGCTGCATTTTGCACCAACTGGAGCTTCCGGATGCTCTTCAAGGGCAGCCACATATAGAGCATGTTGCAATAATCAAGACGGGAAGTGACTGGGGTATAAGTGACTGTGAGCGGGGACCATTAGTCCAGGAAAGGGTGTAACTGGTGGACAACCCGCAGTTGCTCATAGGCCCTCCTGGCCCCGAGTGCCACCTGCTCTTCGAACAGAAGTCGTGAGTCCAGGAAAACCCCTAGATTACACACAGGGTCTGTTTGGGGTCTTTATATTTCTAAGTGGGAAATTTGGTAAGTGAGTTTTGTCCCATTTTACAATTTTTCTTGCCACCTTTGTTAAGTGAATCACTGCAGTTGTTAAATTAGTAACACAGTTGTTAAGTGAATCTGGGTTTCCCGTTGACCCTGCTTGTTGCATTACAAAAGATGGTTGCATGACCCGGGGTGCTGCAACCGTCATAAATCTGAACCAGTTGCCAAGCATCTGAATGTAAAGCATTTGACCATGGGATCCTGCAATGGTTGTATGAAAAATGGTTGTAAGTTATTTTTTTCAGTGCTGTTGTAACTTTGAACAGACAGTAGACGAACTGTTGTAAGTTGAGGACTACCTATAGTGCATTGTCTAGCAATGGTACCCACAAAATGATTGTTACCCTGTTCATCAGGACACAAGAATGTTGGAAATTTGAATTTGGTCACTGCTTCATGTAATAAAAACTGAAACACTTGGCAGACACAACTCAAGGAAAGACAAAGTGATGTGTAAAAGGAGGGAGGGAAGCGTCTGGAAAGCATTATGTGCTGAGATAAAGGAGCTAATTTCCTGCAAATCAGATTTGACCTCTCATTAGGTGGGAGAGGAGAGTTAAATTACACCTGAGGATAAGCATATCAAAATTGGAGGGGGGCAAAACCAGTTTAGGCCAAGAAATCAGTCAAAACTGAGAGTGGAGTGAAGTAATTGAACACTTTCCTGGCATAGGGCCAATTTTTTTCTAAAATCTCACCCAGCAAGAAATGTTTTGTTACCATTCTCATGAGTTTCAGACCTCACATATGATAGATTTTATGCCAAGCTGATTAGGGAGCAGATATTCTGGATGGGCATGCAGGATGAATAAATTGAACCTCATATCTGAAATCCTGATGAAAACCTTACTCTTATTATTCATATTATCTTTAGTTTGCTCTTAAATTTAAATCAGGAGTATTCAATCTTGGCAACTTTAAGACTTTTGAACTTCAACTCTCGGAATTCCCCAGCCAGCAAGGAATTCTGGGAATTGAAATATACAAATCTTAAAAGTCGCCAAGTTTGCACATTCTTGACTTAAATGCATTCGATAAAACTTTAACTTCATGTTAAACCCTTGAGATGATCTAGAAACCCAATCCCCGGTTCACAAACAGCCACAATCTGTGGCTCACCAGGAACCAGGCCACACAAGCAAGTGAAGGCAACATCCACGCATGTGCAAGACCCAGGCAGCATGTGAAGCCATGCCTCTCCCCCACCCTCCCAGTCCACAGAAAATCCACCCTCCACAAAACCAGTCCCTGGCACCCAAAAGATTCTAGACAATTGATCAGATTGTATCAATCATCACTATTATTTTGTGGATTACATTTCATCTTTCTGCAAGGAACTGTCCTTCAATTGGTGGCCGGGCCAGGCTGCTTATGCTTTACAAAAATAGAGTGTGGGATATAATACATGATGTGTAGACTTGTACATAGAAACTCTGTCCTTAAATTTTTCGATTAGCTGATGTCAGTTTGCATTTGTAGAATAATGCTGAAAACTCAAAACTTCCTGACTATACCAAGAGAACACATACAAATTAATTGTGATTAAAAAGTCCCACTCAGAATTAAGGTTTCAACTAACACTCTAAGACACTCTAGGTGTCTGGAAAAGCATGCCACTTTCTGTGTTTTGGTTGATCTTAAACTTAATTATTGGAATTAAATTCTGGCATCTCAATGGTCTTAAACTATATATAGATCAGATTACCAGAGGACTATATAGGATTTTATACTTATTCTAAACCAAGACATTACAACAATCTCAGCCTGTCTGCATTGACTATCCAGAATGTATTTTCTTACATTATTGAACATGTGACTGTCCCAAGATTTTATTATTAATATATGACTTCAATGAATAATCATTCTGAACACCCAAGAAGAAGAATATACACATTGTTTAAACCAGAGGTCACCAGCCGGTGGGCCATGAGAAAATTTTGGTGGGCCGCAGAGAAATCTCACTCCAAGAGCACCCCCCAAAGTAATTAATCTAGGCTGCACAGAAACACAAGTGCCTGCACCGCCCACATGGCCCGCAGGAACACTCCCCACCCACCCACTCCTTACCCGGCAAACTTGCTGCTAAAATTGCTATTTTTTCTTTTTCCAACCATCATCTGTTCTCTGTGCCGGGAGATTTAGATTAGCTAGGAAGCAAGAAATGGTTGGATTTCTTGCTCTCTAGCCAGTCTTTAGATCTTCGGCTCTGCTTCCCTTAGGACTGAAGATTTGCTTGCAAGCAAATTCAGTGCAGACTCATGGCAAGCAAATTTGAGAGACTGAGCTAGTTGATGGCAGATAGATAGATAGATAGATAGATAGATAGATAGATAGATAGATAGATGATAGATAGATAGATAGATAGATGATAGATAGATAGATAGATAGATAGATAGATAGATAGATAGATAGATAGATAGATGATAGATCATTGAATGATTCTGTGAGCAACTCAATCTGCCTGCCTGCTTTGCCTGATTTTGGGTAAAAGTTGCCCTTTTTTAATTAAAAAAAATCAATATTTATATAAATATTTGTAATATTTACATAGAAGCCATGCCCAGCCAGTCACATGACCACCAAGCCACACCCACAAATTAGGCCACACCCACAGAGCCAGTTAGTGGTCCCTGGGATCTGAAATTATGAGTTTGGTGGTCCCTGAGGTCCAGAAGGTTGGCGACCCCTGGCTTAAAACTACTAGTTGAAACTGATCTTTCAAAGCTCTGATGTTAAAAGCATTTTGTAGATCAAGATTCAGGGATTCAGATTCTCAGGTGTCCCCTCCAATTTAGGGGGATAAGCTTACCATCCTTATAGCTGGATATTTCACTTTGTTGGTTCACATGGGAGGAAAATTAAGGGGGTGGGGAAATAGCAAAAAGCCCTCTGACTGAACTGGCCTGAAGCCAGCATGCTTTGAATGTTAAACTTCAGCATTCCCTGGCCTCTGCCAATATGGGTAAATTATGAATGGATATTTGAATCTGATCTTTAACAGTCCAAATTCAACATGAATGATTCCCATGTTTGCAGTAACCAGGGTAAAAGAATGCAGTTAAATTAAGAATGGGGAACTGAATGAGAAGGTGGAGAATGGAGCCAAGGGTTGGGTTGGGTTGCAGCTAAAATCTGTCTGTAGAAGTATCTCAACATGGCAGCATGGGTTAAATACTTGATACTAAAGGAAGACTTTCCATACATGGTCCACGACCTTACAAGTAGTACTTGACTTACAAACATTTGTTTAAGTCACTGTTTGAAGATACAACATCAGTGAAAAACATGACCTACAACCAGTCTTTATATTTATTCCCACTGCAGTATCTCCAGGTTACGTGATCATAATTTGGACACTTGGCAACCAACATGTATGTGTGATGGTTGCAGCATCCTGGTTCGTGTGTTTGCTATTTGGGAACCTTCCCGACCAAATTCTGACAAGCAAAGTCAATAGGGGAAGCTGGATTTCTTTAACAAATGCATGTTTCACTTAATTGTAGTGACAACATCCGTGGCCAAAAAAGGTCATAAAATGGGACACAATTCATTTAATGCCTTACTTAGCAATGGAAATTCTGGTCTCAATTGATGTCATAAGTCAAGGACTACCTACCAGTACTCTGGTGTTGAGAACTGGAATGTAGTCTTGAAACTAGCACTAGCACTTGCACTTACATATCGCTTCTTAGTGCTTTATAGCCCTCTCAAAGTGGTTTACAGAGTTGCCCCCAACAATCTGGATCCTCATTTTACCGACCTTGGAAGAATGAAAGGCTGAGTCAACCTTGAGCCAGTGAGAATCGAACTCTGGCAGTCAGCAGAATTAATCTGCAATACTGCATTTTAACGATTGGGCCACCCCAGCTCTGAACAGAAACAATATTCTATTAAGAGTAGGTTTAAGTTAAATCCTTTGGACTGGACTGGACTGGAACATACATTGCCTTGAGTAAACTGAGAGGTCACAGCAGATCAAAATGAAGAAGGCTTATATTCCAAACATCTGCTTTCAGATTTGTGCTAAAGAATTGAAAGTAAGAGTAACCTTTTACAGATTTCCATTTGTTTTGAAGCAAGATGCTACAGTCTGATATGATTTTTTTTTCTTTCTGATCTTCAATTTTACCAGAGAACAAAAGAGAGAGAAATGAACCTACCATTACTAACCAGATATGCAGTCCCCACCCTTACCCCCAAAAAACTGATGTGCCTTCATATTCACTTTTGTCTTCTCAAGTTCCTGATTATGTTTAACAGAAAAAGCCTCCTTGATATTTACATTACATGAACTGAAATAGTCCCAGAGTGTCTAATTTTATTATGTTTCATTTGCAAAACTCAGGTTCTATTCAAGTGTACATAATTTGGTCCTGTTGTCCAATACTCCACAACTAATATGTCATGCAGTTTCCCCGCCCTCACTGCTCCCTGATGGAAGAATTATTTAATGGTATGTATATGTCTTCTAGCAAAACAAGAGAGTCAGGTTGCCTTATGAAAGATAGCACCTTTAATGGTGTGTAGGGAAGCTCTACTACACAGTTGAATTAGAGAACCACCTTTGTTCTTATAGAGAATGTTGCTAAATCTTAGGGTTAAAGATAATATTCCTCAGAAATGGATTAAATATTTTCACAATAGTAGAGAACTTTAAGCAGAAATTACAGGAAAGGGGAGCTAACAACTGTACTTAATTTCAGTTGGTTTTTCAAGCTCTTAGCCACATTGAAAAAGCTGTGGGATTGCACCAAGATTGCTAATATGCCACGAAAACTTAACACTTTGTGTGTTAAAAAAAAATGCTTGTGAATCAAAGGAGGATTTTCTGCAGTTCCTTTTGTTTTCCTTTAGAGTAAAGGAGTGAGATTTCGTGAAGAACAACTGTTAAGCAGCTTTTGAACAAGCAAAGTGGGACCAAAAAGGAAAGTTGTTCACCAGTTGATGTGATTTTGGTTTTTGTTTGGCTCCTCTTGGGTAAATAATTGGTCTTGCCTGTTGGTCCCATAATAAACATTTCCATTTTAATTTGATGCCACCAGTCTACTTGAAACTGTTATGACTGCTCTCACAGTTGTATACCCATGATAATATCCATGCAAAGAACATTTGTCAAATATCAGAATGGCCTGGACAACGTTTAATAACTTTCTCTTTTCCCATAAAAAGAATTTAGGGTGCATTGGTATACAGGGTTGGTGCTGGGAAGCTCCAAGCCCAAAATGGTTGGATTGGGGTGGATAGTCAATTAATGACCCATCATTCTTGGTTAATGATCAGAATGGGGAGTGCCAGGTTTGCCAATGTAAGTCAGTGGGGCCATGTGACATCTGACTTTATGACTGCACTGACTTACAGTGGAAATTTTGCTCTCAATTGTGGTGATAGTAAATCTATTTAGATTTTTCTGGACATACTATATGACATATCCAGTTGTTGGTAACCAATATACATTTGTTGCTGCAATTAAACTGGATAACATAGGGGACATTGTTCTGTGCCCTGATTACAGCTTTTCTGCATACACATGAGTAAAGACTTGTTATGCCTTGAAGACTGCAGAAAACACTCCTCAAAACTGATGCTCTTGGTAAGCAATAAATGCAAACAATAATCCTACATTATTTTTAGGAAATAGATGATGCCATCTACTGGTCAAACAACGCTATGAAGAAATGGTAAAAGGTATTAGTAATTGCAATTAGAGACATCAGCAAACTTAACATTACCGTATTATGGTCCTTCAAATGTTAAACTCCCGATCACTGGCTCTGGTGGCTAGAATTAATGCAATTCAACAACACTTAAACATTCACGGTGCTTTGATTGGGAGTGTGTCCACATTATAAAAACTAAACACAGGTTTATTTATTTATTTTATTTTTATTTGTCAATTGCTTACAAGATAATAGGTATAAGTAAAAACATAGTTATGAATACTAGTGGACACACTACCGTGTTTTCTCACGAAAATAAGGCCAGCCGCTTAATTTTTTTTTGACCCCCCGAGAAAAAACGGCTAGGCCATCTTTTTGGGGTGACTTAATTACCTCCCCCACCAAGAGCGGCCCACCATAGCAGAACTTCAGGCAGTCTCTTCGGCGATTGGAGCTCCGCATAGTGCAGTCAAGCACGTCACTTCAATCGCGGTGAAGCGGCCTGGGGTGAGCGCACACCACATTCCCTCACTGTGAGGCCACTGTCTATCTGGCGATTGAAAGCTTCCCTTGAGGACAACAAGTCCCCAGTGCTTCGTGGTGGTAGGACCGTGGCTGGCCCTGTCCCCTTCCGACCTTTAGGGCAGTTCCTTCCAGCAATTTTGAAGCTCCCCAATGTGTGGGTCAACACAGTCACTTCGGTAGTCGGCACGGTAAAAGCGGCCAGGGACGAGCGCGACACACACACTACCCTCTCTGCCGGCAAGGCCGCTTCTACGGGCCGATCGAAGTTGGCTGGATGACACTTCGCTTCAAGAAGCTTCTATGGCTATCAAGGGTATTCTGGCCTAAGGCTACCTGCAGGGCATACTAAAGGCAAGTTTTTTTCCCCCCATACCCGCCTTCCCCACAATCTGCAGCCCCACCCTTTCCCCATTTCTCTTCACCTATGCACGTTCTAACGAACGATGTGAGAAATGGCGGGGAAAATGCATGGTTTAGGCCTAAACTTAGGGCGGGGCTTTAATTTCACCTCATGCCTAGAAATCATGCTGGGCCTTCCTATTGGTGGAGGCCGTATTGTTGGAGAAACACGGTATAAGAAAAATAAAAAAATAAAAAAAATAAAAAAATATAAAAGAAACAATAGGACAAGGACGGTAGGCACGTTGGTGCGCTTATGCATGCCCCCTAATTAATAAAATTAGTTAATATAATTAGATTAATAAAAAGGGTTGGCACAAAACCATCTTAGTAGTATGCTTTCTAGTCATTTTCTTTCTAGTAAATAGATTATTTCTACGTGGAAGCATCTGCTAATGGCAGTCATTTCATAAGAACACCTACTGTATGTTTCTAAAATTCCAAATAAAGGCATACATTATCGTGAAATTTGATTATATAATGATGTGTGTCACTGCTGGTTGTATAGTAAGTTGCATAGATTTAGTGAAGGCGAAAAATGATCTTTAGGGTTCTCTGATAAGTAAATAGGAAGTATTAATGCTAGAAATTCTCTTTCACATACACACACACACACACACACACACACGAGATTTTAGTATGCCTTTCCTCCAGTATTTCAAGGAATGTACGCAGCTCTCTCTCCTTCAGTTTTTCCTTACAAGCTTTAAAGCCCCTCTCACACTGCACCAACGGATGCAAAGAGGATGTAAAATGTTAAAAAAAGCTTGCCATCCATTGGAAAACACGATGCAT
>BHFT01072123.1:0-16111 GCA_004320025.1 Laticauda laticaudata
TACGGCCAACAACGTTCTATGTCGTTACATCGTTAAAACATCCACTGTATCATCGGTCTGCATCTTCTGGCCATCCCCTCCACTCAGCCTGCTGCAGCCGTGAAAACAGAAAGAGGACAGAAACGAAAGGTGCATGGAATGTCTACACAGCGTTATAGCACGGAATAGAAAGGATGTAAGCGTATTGAATCTCCAGCATATAAAGGATTAAAAGACAGACAAAACTTGTATGTGGGATGTATGTTCTTGCGTTATATTTTAGGATGTCTGGAGTATGTCTAGAGTATGTGTAAGGAACGTTAGCGGGACTTAGGCCGAAGTGCATTTCCTATAAAAGGGGGGAGAAAATCAATCTGGATCTCAGTTTGAGTCCAGCCGAGTTTTCGGTTGGTCTTATTCAGGACCGGTTCTTTCACCCCTGTTGTAGTTCTTGGCTCTTCCTCAGTTCATCTATTTCAATTTTGTATCTCCATCCATGGAGAAACCTAGATCCATATATTGGGTGAGCTGGCGTTAATCAATCGTGCCCCAAAGAACCAAAAACCTTGTTCAGACTGTTTTCACACGTTTTATACAGAAGGAGAAGAAGGAGACGTCCAAGAGCTGTTTGGGTCCAAGAATGGATCATGATGAAGGAGGGATGGGAGTTTGACTGTGATGTTATTCACGGTTGTGGTGGAGTCTTGTATGGAATGAGACTGTCTCGTGCATTTCCATCTACTGTCATGAGATGTCCACCTAGCCATGTTTTTGGATGAAGTTGTAGATTTGGTCTGGAGAACCCAGGTTGACAAAGCCAGGCACCATTACGTCCACGCAACCTGGCCCTGTGTACTGTAAGGATGGCACTGACTCTTGCACTACCTGACCTCTGGAGGTAGCATCTATACAGAAACGGTATGCAGTGATGCTGGAGGGTGCACACAATAGCATTCAGCAAGTGGTCAAGAAATGGTGCAGGCCATCAATCGAGAAATACGTTGAGGAGCTCCTCTAGTGCCCCACCATTAACAAAGGCTGGAGGAAACTTGGCAGAAGAGTGGTTATCAGAGGTGGAAACTTTCCCCCACACCGGTGACGCCATAGATGGGAAGCACGTGGCCCTGGAAAAAGCTCCACCCAACTCAGAGGTCCACTTATTTCACTAGCAAGGCTTCTTTCAGTATCATAGCCTCTCTTGCCATGGTTGATGCTGTTACTGGACAAGTGTCATCTACATCGATGCTGTCAGGCAAAGGGTCATTCGGTTCAAGATGTCCAGGTATACACCGCAAGTGACCTCAAGGTAATGGCTGGAAACGCAACTTCATCATGGGTTTTCCAGATCCAGACCCCCTTTACCCAATTATCACACTAAGTGGCCCTACTTCATCATCTGTGTGGATGACGTCCTTCTCCTCAGACCCTGGGTGGGCTTTTATGAAGTCCATAACATTTCAAGATTTGGACCGTCACCCGTTGAAGACGGGGAGTTGTTCTTTCACACTTACACGTGTCCAGGGGTTAGACAGGTGTGGAGTAGGATCTGCCTTTGGCATCGGCTGGCCAGAGCTAGATTTACTAGATACTTCTCACGCACCATGCGAGCATTGACCCACAAACTGTGAGGAAGCATCGTGGACAGCGTGTTGCTGGCATTCCTGCGACCCTCGTCATGGTGCTTAGCCTGCTTTACTTGGCAGCAGTCGTTGTTTTTGGCAGATACAGACTATGTGTTCTGTGGTGGACTTGTTTTTTTGCTCGACCATACGCAACAAGGGAATGAGGGACTGGAGCCTGGTGAATGGGGGCAAGAAAGTACACCTGATGACACTGTGGATGTACTATAGGGCCAACAGATGCTTCACGTGAAGGGTAAGAAAGCTAGCGCAACTTTCCTGATAGACACCTGGTGGGCAATTCTTCTCCCTAGGGCTTCTGGAGCAGTTGAGTGGCAACCAGGATGTGAATGTTAATGGATGCTTCCTTGAGCTGTCGGCATCACACTGATGAGGATTGTGCCATGGTCAAGTGGAGTGGTTCCCTACTAATTTGAATAGGGCATTAATAAGAGCTTTGTTTACTCGTTTAAAATGTGTGATCAATGATGAAATTGTTATTGAGTGCATAAACCGTTCTCTTATTAGTGTGTGGCAGCTGGGCATGGGGGACCATACAGTTCTCAGGAAAATTAGTTAACGGAACTATGGCTGCACTGGAGTTTATCTATTCGCACAACCTATTTTTGGGTCTATCCACAACCATGCGGAAGGCTATCAAGCTATTTGTTTATAAGGGGAGTTTTCATCAACACTTTCTTAAGGTAAAAAAAATGAACCAAGTGTCTTACAGGCAAAGATATCCTTACTAACTTTCTTAACTTTATGATTTATTAGAGATAAGCACAATAGAACAAGTTAAACTGAATTACGTCGTGTTTAAGCGAAAGAATAACCTTTATTAACTGTCTTAGGTAACTTTATGACTTTATTAAATAAGCAAAGTGAATCCAAGTAAACTGAATTAAGTGTTTGTTAAGCAATTAGATAACCTTGGTAATTAACTGTCTTAGGTAAAGGACCTGTTATGAGTTTATCTGATTACAATTAGCAAATGAACGCAGTAAAGTGTCTTAAAAGCAAAATAAAGTGTAACAAGTAAACCAACTCAGTCTCTGACACTATTCTCAGTCACTGGTCTGATCATGTCCCATGGTCCAGCTGTTCAGCGAGCAGTGGACTTGTGGAGGATGGCATGTGGCTTGAGCCTGCGTGCGTCTGAGGCACCATTGGGTGCTTGGCCCCCGATGAGTACAACAGGGGATGTGTGTGTTTCACTGAGTCAGCCGTCCGAGAGCTGACTCCAGTCCCCTTGAGGCTCTGAAGGAAGGCCCACTCATCAAGGTACCGGACGCATAGTGGAAGGTCCCGAATTACGGTCGATGGCACAGATTATGGTCCGTTGACGGGCTTGGCCTAATCGGCGGTGGAAGGAAGGAGGGAATGTAGTGTGGGGTGTCTGTCTGCCTCTGTAGCTCGGTGAGGACTGGGAGTCTCTGTGGCATGCGATGGAAACCTGGGCCTGGCTGGTGAAGGTCTGTTTTGCTGTGGGAAGTCTGGTAGTCCTAGCTTTGGTAGGTGAGGGGGCTGTTTGAAAGCCGTGGCAAGGGCTGTGGGACAATCGCCTGGCGTGGAGGAGCGACCTGGACGGGTAGGAGCACTTTCAAGCTGGGCCTTGAGGGTTGTGCAAAGAAGCTGTCGTAATATTCTGCTTCATCACCTGTACTGAGGGTTCCTCACGGCAGGTCCCCTGGAGGTGTGTGCTCATGTAGGTGTGAATTTATATGCGTGTGGCGGCCTGAAGGATGCCTCTTCTCCAAGTGGACCTGCTGAAGAGAAGTTCCTGTGCTGGTCCTTCATTTGTGTCTCGATTCTCCAACTAGAATACTTTGTTTGGATTTCTTGCTAGTCTGCCTCTCTGCCTGCTTAGGTCATGTTGGTGAGCTGGGGTGGGTGGTGGGTGACTGTGGCCTTCATGATAGCTGCTTCTTGTTTCCTCCTAGATTGTGACATAGGGTGTGATCCTCCAGATCGCCGGTATGGGTGAGTTGCAGCTTGCAGGGGTCTCTGCCGTGGGGGCCCTCTGAAAGAACACTCATCCTGGACAGGCTTCACTGGCTGCCTGGCTTGTGAGATAGAGACTGCCGTGTCTGTGAGGCTGTCTGGGGAGTAGGAGTGTGTCAGAGATGAGTGCGTGCTGCTCCTCTGGCTTGGTGGATACTCACGTCCTTTATGCGGATACGTCTCTTTTCCATTTTGGTACAATCTCTGCATATCTTTTGACAGCCCCCCCCGATTTTTGAGTCTGTTACTTGTGCTTTCCGGATTTGCTCGTTAGCTCAGTTAGGCTTTATCCAAGGTGACTGATTTTTTGGCTAGTCGGTTTGTACGGTTTTGGTGCAGTGTCTTCCCTCAAGGTTCTAGCAAGTGCTACCGTCTGTGATCTCTGTTCCTCCAAGCCTTGCCTGCTTCTTCTTGTGGTGTCCCGATACAGATTCTTATGTTGCTCTTTGTCTTTCTTAGAGATACTCGTTTTTTTTTTTTTTCTTTCTCTTTTTCCCTAGCCATTCCAGCACCCTTCTATCCTCATGCTCCGAGTAACGGTCGTCCTGTTTCCTGTCTTCTCTTCCGTCCCTTCCCCCTGCCTCTTCCTCCCTCTGGCAGGGTCTTCAGCAGGCCTTCCAGGACTTGAGCAGGCAAGGGGTCTTCAGCAGCAGGCTTTTGAGGGCCTCTTGGGCTGGTCCACCTTAAGCAGAGCAGCAGCAGTAGTGCAGCAGACAGGTGTCAAGATCACGTGGCCTAGGGGAATATTTGGATTGTCTGTTGGTTCTGGCCTCTTCTTTGCAGGGCTGGAAGAGTGAGGCACCAGCTTTCTCTTTTTTTCCCTGACTGACAAACCATGGTGTCTTCTTCTAGATGTATGTAGCAGCACGTAATCCCTTTCCCCTCGAAATGCTGACTTTGCATGCGTACTGCATCCTTTTATATCCACGAGCTGAACGCTAATCTTCATAAACTCCTGCGCATGCTCTAGGTGAATGTCTTTTGTCGATCCCACTTTGTTTCTTCTTATAGTGCATCCGTGACTGCATGCCACTTCAATCCACTATGCATCCATCTCCTTCTCGCTTATGCCATCCGCTTTGCACAATTCTCCGCCCGGAACTCCTTCGGAGGGTGTCACCCACGCTTCCATTTCTTGCACTGTCCATCGCCTAGGCTCCAATGAACATCTGCCTTAACATCCCCGCTAATCGTTACTACCACGTCCATTCAAATTTCCGTTTCTTTTTCCGTTCTGTTTATGCAAATTTTTGCCACTTTTTGGAGTGGATGACAATGAATGGAGACACCCCGAAATTTTGCTCATCCCTGTGTCATGATTGTGCATACGTTTTGCGTGCCGTCAGACGCAGTGAGAACCTAGCCTTTAATGCTATGTGTTGTTGTTACTTAAGTTGTTCTCGTGCCCAGATTTGTTAGCTGCATTGTAACAAGGTTACGGCATATGTGGCTTCAGTGTACATCGTTAAAGGGTCAGTTAATACGTTGAGGGTAGATTGAAGGTCACTCGAAGAGAGAGATAAAGTCAATGTGATCAGGATTTAAGTTGTCCATGGTTAGGTAGTAATATTTAGCCTTGTTTGCATATTCCATTGACTAGAGTCAGGGGGTCTGTAACACAGTTTAAGAAACTGAAAATGTGAATATGTTAAGCCGATTAGTTTCACCACAGAGACAGTGGGTCTCAGGGATAGCAATCTCAATGGGTAACACTTGGTTATGTTTTTTTAGAGTGTAGTGGACTTTTTTATATTTACTTATCACTCTAGATAGCATACGAGCCTCCTCTCTATCGATTTTCACGATCCTGATCAAGTAAACATGAATCATCTCTTACTGTGGTATGGAGGTTCAGGGAGAGATGTTTGAGCCATGCTTCACCCACAAAATATAATGTCGAATTTATGCCGTATAGTAAGTAGAGGAGAAATTAGGTTTTATTTTTTATTACAAGGCTTTTCTTGCATTCGAGTAGCTTGCATTTAAGGCCAGTTTGTGGTTTGGATAGAGGTATAATTGGGGCATAGCATGCCTACGATGTTTGAGTGATGTTACTTGGGATGCGCGGTGGGATTCGAAATGTGGAGTATTGTAGGTTTGCTGTGACTTTTCTTTTGAAATGCAAATCGAGCTCGTGAATGTCAGGTCCCCTTTTCTCCATTGTTTCAGGCGGTTATTTTGAAGTTATGTGCAGAGTGCTACATGGGACCGCGGATTCCTTTGCAGTCAGGGTAAGTCTGGTCTTTGAGCGAGTTTCTTTTTTGGTTGGGCTTGGTTTTTTGCAATGGCATTATTTTTATGAAATGAATATGTGTTTGCTAGATCTCATTTTGCCACAACTCTACAAAATCTTGGGGCCACAGAGCCGTCATTGTATTTGCACCCAGGGCCATCTCTGGTTATTTCAATGATATCTTTAGGAGATATGTTTGTTGTATTTGAGTTGCTTATGATATCATGAACTTTTATGCATGTTGTTTGTATTTAAGGTATATACAACATTAAACTGCTTTTATACAAAGTTAAAGCATCATGATACACTTGCATGGAGGTTTTAAAGCAGCTTTTGAAAAACAAAGAGTTACCTTTCTGCTCCCTTTTTATAACTTGACCATCTCATTTTCCAGGAATGCTGTAATAACACCATGGTTATTATTCTTTCCTTATAAATAAGAAGATTGCTGCTTTCCAAGCCAATGAAAACATATTTTAATTTCACTGAGCTTTCTGATTTTCTCCATTCAATGTATTTCCAGTCACTCAAGTTCGAAGGCTTTATTGTTTGTTTGCTTGGTTGTTTGTTCGTTCACTGATTCATTCATTTGAAAGAAAGAAGCAACTTAGAATTAAGAAGAAATTTCCTAATGATGATAGCAATCATGTTAGCTTGCCTTTAGAAGTTGTGGGTATTCTATCATTGGAGGCTTTCAAAAAGAGACTGGACAACTATATGTCTGAAATGGTATAGGGCAGGGATGTCAAACTCAAGTCCCCTGGGCTGGATCCATCCCACAGGGTTCTTAGATCTGGGTCATGGGGCTGACCTGGAAACAGTGAAGGACTGGCCCAAAGTGCCTCTGCCAGCAACAATGGAGCTTGGGAGGGCCTCCCTTACAAGGTCCATTCTCACTGGCAGAGAGTTTCAGGAAGCCATTGCAGCCAAAAACGGGTCTCACAAGGGCTGCAGGCGGCCCACCCAAGCTCTGTTTTCACTGGCAGAGGGTTGCAGGAGGCCATTGCAGCTGAAAATGGAGCTTGGGAGCCCGTTTTCATTGGCAGAGCCCTCGGGCTACCAGAGGCAACCCCAACAGGAGTGATGTCAAGCTGGCCACACCCATCCTGGCCATGGTCCCCTGCTTCCCTCCAAGGTCAGATGCAACCCTGTTGCAGCCCACAATGAAATTGAGTTTGACACCCCTGGTCCAGGAGGATTGGACTAGAAGATCACCTAGATCCTTTTCAACTCAATTATTGTATGTTCTATGAGGATGGCATTAATACATGGTAAGATCATCTGTTTTTGACTTCACTGTGAGAAGCTTTTTGGAAAGACTGAATGATTTCAATTGTACTAGAGTCCTTAATCTGACTATAGTTCCATATATATATATATTGCCATCAGCTCTCAAAGCTGGATATCAATTATTTTCTCTTGCTTTATTCAGGGGATTAAAGAAAGAATTCTTGCTTTTCTAATCATTACCAAGAGAAAGATTATTAATAGAAATCACTTGAAATTTACACAAATTTGGGAGTTTAATATTAGAAATACAAATTACAAATGACTTGATTCACATATCATGAAAAATTACACTTTAGATTTGTTTTAATTTTGGCTTACTAAGTTATGTAAAACTAGTCACTGTGGCTTATGCAAGAAGTAATAATTCAAATAATTCAAATAAACCATATATGATCAACCAAATATGATCCTTATTGGATGTTATTTTATTATTTGCAGCAGAATTTCTTTTAAAAACAGTATTGTGAAATATTCTTCTATCAGTTTAAATAATTCTACATTAAGCCCATCAGATCTGGTGAACACTAGATTTATTTAAAAGTGCAGACCACAATGCAATTCGGTGAGAGAGTAAAGTTATATCTGTGTCAGTCTGAGATTACATGGGCACACAAAACAATAGAGCTATCAAAGTTGAACTGCAAATATTTTAACAATTATTAGATGGCATCAAAGATGCAATAATTTCTGTATCTCTTTTGTGATAATTGCTTTTTTTAATTTTGATAGCCCAGAACTGGCATCCCTATTTAACATCAGTCTCTGCTTTAAGTACAAGTTATATTTTGCTTGCTGATAAAATAAATAAATATATTGTAACAATACAAGTGGTGATGAGAAAAACCGATTAAGAGTTTAGTTTCTTACCCTAGTCACTAAGGGTAAGAAACTAAACTCTTAATCAGTTTTTATGCAAAACTCTGTTCTTAAAGCCCCTGTCACACTGCACCAACGGATGGAAAGAGGATGTAAAATGGAGAAAAACACTTGCCATCCATTGGTTGTTAACGCGATGCTTCCGTTCTGTACTTACTGCCTGCGTTTTGCTTCCTCTCTATCCGTCCAGCATCCGTCTATTGACATTTCATCCGCTCAGGAAGGTTTTGAGCTGCTCAAAACTTTTGAGCGGAAAATGTATCCAATGCATCCGTTCTGCATCCGCTAGGCATACGGGGGACATCCGTTCTGCATCAGTTACGCATCTGCTATATCCGCTAGGCATCCGCTGCGCATCCGCCGCAACTCAAACCTGTTCCAGCGGTAAATGGATGCAGGGAGGAAGCGGAATGGATGCACAGCGTTAGTAGCACGGACGGAGAAAGGATAAAAGCAGATGCAGCTACGCATCCGCGTCATCTGCTATGCATCCACTCTGCATCCTCTACACATCCGCTCTGCATCCTCTACGCATCCTCTACGCATCCACTCTGCATCCCCTCTGCATCCGCTCTGCATCCGCTTCCATCCGCTTCCATCCGCCTAGGCTTCCGTTCCGCATCCGCTTTCCATCCGCTCTGCGTCCTCCCCCGTCCGTTCCTTTCTGTGTTATCCGCTCTGCTTATGCAAATTTTTGCCCCTTTTGAGAGCGGATAACAATGGATGAAGGAACATTTTTCTCGTCCGCTGTGTCCTTTTTACAAACGTTTTGCATCCGTTGGGCAGTGTGACAGGGCCTTAACACTGGGATGTTCATACATGAATTGTAGCTTCTGATTTGGTCCTGAACAGATCATGGAGGCAGAGGCAGATTTTTCTCCCCTTGTTTTCCTCCTCAAAAAGTAATGTGTATCTATCTTATAGTTTGGAGCATCTTATAGTCTGAAAAAATATGGTATATTTCTAGATGACAACATTTAAAGACACTATTAAGGTTAATCTGATATATGATTTATTTGTTTCTTATAGACCTGGAATTTTTATTAAACACATAAAAAATTACTAGCTTGACTGGATAATATTCTCGACTTCCTAACCCCTAAACATAAATAATATCACTGCTATGATTCTTATTTAAGAATCCATACTGATTTTATGAACTATTCTTTAAAAACATGTTGTCAAATCATAAAATATTTCTATGGTCTTTTAGAGTTGCCAACAGAAAAGGAAGGGAGATCAATGCAGTAGCTTGGAAACTGAAACTGCATTCCATAAATGTTTTCAAAGATAGTAATTAGGTGACCAAAGTTTCTGCCGTGCAAAATTCTAATTGGAGAGCATGATTGATGACTCTTGGCTATGGATGTGTCCCATTGGAGAATATGAATTACGATACACCCAGGGGGTGGGGGAAAACCAGGGTCAGGGGTGACAATGAATGATGTGTCTCAAAGTCAGCTACACCCACGCATTGCTGGACCTTTTAACTCTCAATAAATCCTTTTGAAATTTTGGAAGTTTGGCTCGAGTCTCATGATTTAAATGGGGTTAAGTGCCGGAATCCTGACACATGTGCCAAGAGAGCCACACGTTGCTTACTGCAATACAGAGTACAGGATAGGGGTGTTAAACTCAAGGCCCAAGGTCTGAGTGTGGGGTGTTTAGATCTGGCCTGTGGGTCTGCCCTGGAAACAGCAAAGGACCAGCCCATGGTTCCTCTGCCAGTGAAAATGGAGCTTGGGAGCCCGTTTTCGCTAGCAAAGTGCTCGGGCCCCAACAGGCACCCCCAACACAAGTGATGTCATACTAGCCACACCCACCCTGGCCATGCTCATCCCAGCTCCCCACCCCCAAGTTCAAACACAACCCTGATACTGCCCTCAGTGACATCGAGTTTGACACTCCTGATATGGGACATAGAAAGCAATAATGCTTTTATGTAGATTTTTAAAGAATAGGTTTAAGAAAACCTTCTTCCTTTACCAATAAATTATATATTCCCCATGTATGTGTTTTTTGTTTTGTTTTGACCAATATAAAGCTATATGTACTACACATCCCATCATCCATGATCTTTGTTCCAAATGGTAAGGAAGATTCATTTGACCATAATAATTCTTCAGTATGGAAATTGGCATTAGAATAGACCAATATAGACCAATAGAAATTGGCAGGAACTTGGAGTAGAACAGGTTTCTCATTTATTTTAATCAAATTGCAGAATTCTAAACAAGTCTTTCTGTGAAATACATACTGTACAACTAAATTTCCTTTTTTCTATGAATGCAGCCATTTATTGAACTAAAATTTAGCAGATGTCCACTTGACACTCATTTTTGCTCCTAACTATAAGATTTGATCAGGACCCAGGTCACATCAGAAAATGAACCATTGGACCATTGCTGTTGGATTTAAGATTTTCTTCTACTACTCGGAATGTCTCTTTAAGAATTTTTGAGTGTGTAAAATTGCTATTCTGATGAATCAGCATTACAATAGTCCAAAAATGCAGCAATCAAAGATAGTAAAACAATGATAGACTAAATGAAACAAGTCTGAAATAGTGTGAAGTATCCAGGACAAGAAAATATGTTTTGTTAATCCTTTACACAATTCCTCTGGATAAACAGAGGTAAATATTATGAAGTATTTTTTTAAAAACCCAGTAACCATGGGTGGTGGAGATTTCCCCCTCTCAAGAACTTTGACTCTTAGCATTTCCTGATGATAAAACAACAGGGGCTGATGTTATTCCCAGTGGGTGAGTGTTGTGATGTTTAAATGCTGGAGGCAGGAAAGAAGAAATTAAATGAGAACCATATGTTGTCTGGTTTTGCGTCTCTTATGTTTATGAACATTGTGGTACATAAAGATTCATTTACTAACTTCAGTTATTGATATGTTTTGCTATCCTGAAAATATAGTCAGTTCTGTTTTTTGTTTGAGCTTTCAAATTAAATTGTATTTTCAGTCCATGTTATTTCATGCCACATAAACATCAATTCATATGCAAAAAAAACCTTCAAGTCAATCTTCGGTTGGAGGAATATGTTCAAGGACATATTTCAAAGGTTCGGCTTTTTCAGTTACCTACTCCATAGACATGTTTCTAATGAAATTAAATGTATTATATAATAATTAAAATAATTAATTTATTAATTATTAATTTATTAAATAATTAATTAAAAGTCCCAAAGGTGTTTTTTCAAGAGGCAACTGGACTTGGGTTTTTTTTTCTTTGAAGACGTTTCGCTTCATATCTAAGAAACTTCTTCATTCTGACTGAATGGTGGGGAATGGAAGGATTTATATACCTTGCAGACAGTTGGTCATTTGCATTCTTTTAGAGGGTTGTTGAGACCACAGAGATTTATCTGTGTTCTCTGGGTCACCTGGAGCAGTGCAAATGGGTGTGGAGCCTTCTTGGCTGTAGGAAGTTTTCTGCCTGTGTCCCTTCACTATTGAAGACAGGCGCAGGCTGTTGGGGATGAGTCTGTGTTGTCTGCATCTCAAACCAAAGTGCAAATGGTTCCTGTAATCTACAATTGTTCTGAAAACCCACACAATTCAAAGAGTGTTCATCCCAAAGTGCATATCAAAAACTATATGGAGATTCCCCATCTTCATCCAAATCTGCAATAAATCACTAGAGATCTGCTATGTTCCTTCTTGCTTCAAATGCTCTACTATCATCCCAGTGCCAAAGAAGCCCTTCATTAGGGTACTGAATAACTACAGACCAGTTGCTCTAACATCTGTAGTTATGAAAACCTTTGAAAGGCTCGTGCTGTCCCATCTAAAAACCATCACGGATCCACTGTTAGATCCCATGCAGTTTGCATACTGAGCAAATAGATGAAGCTGTTAATATGGCTCTGCACTACATCCTACAACACTTTGAATCTCCAAATACCTATGCAAGAATCCTCTTTGTAGACTTCAGTTCAGCATTTAGTACCATCATTCCAGACATTCTTCTAACAAAACTAAACCAGCTAGCGGTACCTTAACACACTTGTCAGTGGATCCTAAGCTTCCTAACAGACAGGAAGCAGCAGGTGAAGCTAGGCAGAATCACATCTGATACCTATACAATTAACATAGCCCCCCCCCAAAGACTGCGTGCTTTCTCCACTTCTCTTTTCCCTATATACCAATGACTGAATCTCAAACGNAACGATCCATCTGTTAAAATACTGAAGTTTGCAGATGATACAACAGTGATTGGTCTCATTCAAGACAATGACAAATCCATATATAGAAAGGAGGTTGTACGACTTGCTTCGTGGTGTTACCGGAGCAATCTGAAATTGAACCAAAGGTAGTATTCAACTGGCTCGGGCGAGCCGGTAGTGGTGATTTGGCATGGGTCACCGAACTGGTGGTGACCCCTGGCTGGCCACCTCCCTGAACCGAGTCACCCAGTTGCCCGCTTTTCCCAGTCGCTCTCCTAGCTTTCTGTACCACGTGGTAGCCATGGCACAGCTCAGGTGGATGTCCCAGGGCTGCTGCATATGTGCACTGCATGTGCAGCTGCTACACATGCAGTATGCATGTGCAACAGCCCCGGGACATCCGCCTGTCTGCCTACCCTCCTGGAGCAAGTTTTCTTCCTTCTCCCGGTGGCGGACGTGACTCTTCCAGCTCAGCCTCAGCCTCAGATATCCTGGGACTTCTCTCCCCCCTTGTCACAGCCAGCTGAATCAGGAGCCACCATTCCCAGGTTTCTCCTCACCCATGCTTGTCAACACCTCTTCACCTTGCCTGAAGTGGCTGGTCCTGACCTTTACCCTCCCCTCCCTTGCTTGGCCTGAGAAGGTAAGGGCAACAGCAGGTGATAGAAAAGCGGCTTCCCCTCTCTATCCCCCACTCTCTGTGTCTGTGTGTGTGTGCTGGTCACAAGTGGAGGAGGAGAAGGGTCACCTGAAGGGACTGGCTGAACAAGGATCACCAACCACACTGGAAGCGTCCCTTGAAAGTAGCGAAGTTTTGGCCAGCCCGTGGCCTTGTTTGAGAGAGAGAGACAGGCAGACAGACAGTGACACACACACATGCACAGAGAGAGAGAGAGAGGAGTAGGGAAGAGAGAGGGAAGATAGGCAGAGGGGCAGAGAGAGAGAGAGAGATACAGGGGGAAGAGAGACCCATGAGAGAAGACACACAGAGTGGGGGGGAGAGGAGAAAGAGAGAGGAAAGAGAGAGAAAAAGAGAGGGAAAGAGAAAAGAGGAATGAGAGAGAAGGGAGAGAGACAAGGAAAAAAAGAAAAGAGAAAAGAGAAAAGAAAGAAAAAAGAGTAAAAAAGCAAAAGGAAGAAAGGGATAGACAAAGAAAGGAGAATGGAAGGAAGGGACAAAGGAAAAAAAAAGAAAGAGAGGGAGAGAATATGAATGAGATATATGGATGGTAGATAAATACATGGAAGGAGTGAGGGAAGGAGAGAGAAAAAAAACAAGAGGAAGGAAGGACAGAAACCCTGGCTTCAAAAAGACTATTTGAAGCAGCACAGCAATCTAAGGGCTGCCTGCAAGGATCTCGGAGGTCATCTAGTCCAACCCCCTCCTCCAGCAGGAGATCCTTACAGAATCATAAATAAGCAAGTTAGAAGTAAGTTGTGTGTGTATGGCTGTCAAAACTCCAAAACAAGTCAAGTAGCTCTGGGAAGATCAGTCATAATTTAGAACACTTGTGAAGCAATCGCCATTAAGCAAGGACTACTTGTATTTGTTTGCCATCACATGGTCACCTGACCCATGCCCACCCAGTCACATGGCCACAAACCCATGCCCATCTGTCCATGTGACCAAGCCATGCCCACACAGTCACATGACCACCAAGCCACACCCACAAATTTAAATCCACGCCCACAAGAACTGGTAGTAAAAAAAATTGAATACACACCACTGAACTGAACACACTAAAAACTGTAGAAATGGTGGTGGACTTTAGAAGAAATCCTCCCATACTACATGTCTTACAAATAAGACAACAACAGTAGAGACCTTCAAATTTCTAGGTTCTATCATATCACAACAAGACCTAAAATGGATACCTAACATCAAAAAACGCAGCAAAAAAGCACAGAAAAAATGTTCTTTCTGAGACAATTCAGAAAAGCTCAAAAATGCCCAAGGAGTACTGATGCAGTTCTACAGAGGAATTATTGAGTTTGTCATCTGCACTTCTATAACTGTCTGGTTTGGTTCTGCAACCCAACAAGACAGATACAGACTTCAGAGAGTAATTAGGACTCGCAGAAAAACAATTACTACCAACCTGCCTTCAATCGAGACTTGTATACTGCATGAGTCAAAAAAGAAGGCTGTGAAAAATATTTACCACCCCTCACATCCCGGACATAAATTGTTTCAAATGCCTACCCTCAAAACGATGTATAGAGCACTGCACCCCAGAACAACTAAACACAAGGACAGTTTTTTCCCCGAACACTATCCAGTTTTTACAAGTACTGCATTACTTTTTAATCTTCTCATCACTCCTTATCACCCCTCCCCTCCCACTTGTGACTGTATGACTGTAACTTTGTTGCTTGAATCTTACGATTATATTGATGTTTCTTGGTATGATTTGATTGCTTATGGTACCCTATGAATATTATTAAGTGTTATATACTGATGATTCTTGACTCTTGACAAATGTATCTTTTCTTTTATGTAACACTGAAAGCATTTGCCCCATGACAAATTCCTTGTGATTCCAATCCACATTGGCCATAAGATTCTATGGCCAATAAAGAATTCTATTCTATTCTATTCTGTTCTGTTCTGTTCTGTTCTGTTCTGTTCTATTCTATTCTATTTTATTCTATTCTCAGTTATCCAGGTCAGAGTTGTCGCAAAGGTGCTTTTTCAGGAGGCAACACTCTGATCTGGATGATTGAGAATCTCCATAACATTTTAATAATTAAAAATGTTAGGTTTACGTCCTATTTTTCCTCAGGAGCTCAGTTTGACTTACAAGGGGTTCTTCCTTTTATCTTCACCATAAACTTGTGAGATAGTTGAACTGAGCTGTTCATTGTATCCAACAGGTTGTAAAGATACTTCTTCTAGATAAGCTGATAGGTTCATGGGTGGCTCCTACAAACTTAACCATTATTCTAAAGCACTGATCTACTAAATCTCTGCCTATAAATTACTAGCACAACAGTTGATACAGTGACACTGGCATACTTGAAAGGAAAAATTGGATTTTCATCATGTAATAATATTAAATGATAATAATACTTTTAAAACAAGGAAATTTTGGGGTATGGTGGACCTTTTGTAAAATGGCAGCTGAGTGTTTCATGATGAAATTTTATAAACTTGGCATACATTTGTGGTTTACTGTTCTGATTCTGTGCCTGCTCTCTTTTTTCTGGTGTCCACATACTCTTTTTTCGTTGTAATGCTTTAGAAAAAAATTGAGAAAAGTGTGGAGTGGAGTGTGGAGTGAAAAGTATATAAAACAATACAACAATACAACTCTATGACAATAGTCAGAGGCAAACATCACTGGATTTTGGAACAATCAATTTTTTTGCTTACACAGTTATTAGTGGAAGATTGGGCAGCAGTATGATATACACAGATGGATTAAATCAAAGGTCTTCAAACTTGGCAAGTTTAAGACTTGTGAACTTCAACTCCCAGAATTCCTCAGGTAACATGATTGGAGGAGGAATTCTGGGAATTGAAGCCCACAAGTCTTAAAGATGTCAAGTTTGAAGACCCCTGGATTAAATCCAATCAAAATGTAATAGGGGCACTACTATAAGAACTGTAAGTTAGTTTATTTTAAAAGATATTATCATAGACCAAAAAACAATATAGAGCAATATTAAGCTATAACAAAGGAAACGGATGTCCAACAACACCATCAGCAACAGAAAAATGGTGTAAGTATGTTTCAAATAATAATTATTTAAAAAGGAAGCCATGCTTATGTTTTAAGTTATGACTAAAGGCCCGGTCCCACTGGCCAACTGACGCAAAACATATGTATAAAGGACACAGCGGATGAGCAAAATTTCGTGGGTGGCTCCATCCGTTATCATCCGCTCCAAAAAGTGGCGAAAATTTGCATAAACAGAATGGAAAAGAATGG